>MJUU01067038.1:0-43333 GCA_002080025.1 Modiolus philippinarum | reverse complement strand
TTTTTTAGATTCGCCCCCTTTGAGCCCTATTTATTTCATAAACGGTAAATGCGACGTGAAATCCGTCGGCATACCACAGATTGGAAAATTCCTCTGGAGTACACTGAATAAACCCCATCAAAATCCGATAAACAATAAGTATTCTACAGCCCAATATATGAAAACACCCAATTTGGACCTTTTTGGACCTTTTCTTAAAAACGAACGGGGCCAGTATACCCAAAACCAACCAAGCTTTCCTTATGTGCCAAGGAACATTGTGTTAAAATTTCAGAATTCTTGATCAACCAGGACTTAAGTTATCGCACGAAAACGAAGTGTCTACAGACGCCGACGACGACGACCCCGACGCCTCTAGTATCATACCAATATACGACCTCAAAATGTTTTGCGGTCGTATAAAAATCGAGACTAAATATTACTCTCAAACTGGACGAAACATTATAAATGTTACTTAAAATTTAGATGTTTCATTTTTCTCAACCGATTGAAATATTATTCAACCGGACTAAGCCAATTATAAGCGAAACTACCGTTCGCCGAGAACTCAGCATACTAGGGGTGTGGAAGTGGGGGTGCACGAAAAATGATTCCAGACCATGTGATATGGTAATAAAATTGTTCACATTTGACATTAGTTTAAATAGATTTATATCAATGATAAATGTTGTTAAAAAAGGCCAACAAAACTGATTGTTATGAACTATAACTAGCCTGGGATCCTGACCAAAGTTAGTGCGCCGACAGCAAACGGACATGGATCCCTAGGCTTCAGGTATGCTCGAAGAGTTTTTTTCGACACTCTTAACAAGGTCAAGTCCTCGGACCTTGTTTTGTTTCCTAGTACAGTATCTATTGTCACCCTTGTACTGTATCTAATACGTCTCAATCGGACCCGGCCACCAAATCATCTGTAGTGGGACCAGTTCTGCCTGTGAATCGTGGATGCAATCAAGTTCTAAAATGATTCCATAATCAAACCACATTTATAATTCTTATATACAATAAAACCACCATCCTATCAGATTTTCGTCAATATTTTGCGGGTCGGATCGGGGGTTCAAGGTTGAACGCTCCTCCCTTTTTGTGTAAAAAATCAAATTTCATGCCTGCTAAAAATGGATAAACTGGAAAGGAGCTTTGCCTAGAACCCTATTGGAATCCCAAGCTGGATCGGCCGGTGTGTTTTGTAGAAGGGGCAAGTTTTTTTTACTTTTTTGAAGTGTTTTGGGAACAGATATGGCACTTATGTGGATTAGATCATTTTTTTTTTCATTTAAAGCTTAAATATTGCATCTCTTCATATCTCTTTTTTATAAGTCGGGAAAGTAACAGTCGGAATTCTGAAGCAAATGAAAGAAACAGACAATATTTTCTAACATCTCGTTTGGTGGGAGGGGCCTATCGGCCTCTTCATCAAATATAATTTGAAATTTATATTTCTCTTAATGTCTGCTACATGTCTCAGTCTCTACAGTTAACTTTTATCTAGCATAAGCCATGAAAATGTATCAATTTTTTAATCGTGTTTAACCGTGGACTGGTTAACGTAAGAATACGGTGCTGTTCAATTATTTTCAATTTAAATGTTCCGGGTCCCGACCTCATAACGTCAAGATGAAATCACTGCACGTAATGAAGAAATGGCCACACGTAAAGAAGAAATGGCCACAAGTAAAGAATAACTCACTGCAAGTAAAGAAAACAAAATGAAAAGTGAAAGTAAAGATTATCGACACAACGTAAAGATGAAACGACATCACATAATTAAAAAATCACTGCACATAAAGACAAAACCACATAACGTAAAGACTAAACCACATAACGTAAAGACTAAACCACACAACGTAAATATAAAACGACATAAAGTAAATATAAAACCATAAAAGGTAAATATAAAATGACATAAAGTAAAGACAAACTGACAGAACGTAAATACAAAACAGCATAAAGTAAATATGTAATCACAAAAAGTAAAGATGAAATGAAAGAAAGTAATTACAAAACCACAACATGTAATAAGAAAGTGACAACATGTAAACAAGTATCTACATCATAAGACAGCTGTGGCGTTCCATAGTATATGATGAAAAAGATGTTTTCTTATAGGAGTCCTTTTTTAAAAGAAGTTCTGTCCTTGCAGCCAATTCTTTTGTCCGATCCAAATAAAATGAGCATTCTTTGTAAAGGACCTTCCGTACATCATTTCAGTACTGTTTAGTTACATTTGCTTCAATAGATTCAGAGTAGATGTTGAAAATGATGTTTTTCCCATAGGGTCCAATGTTAAAACTAAGACCTGCACTGGCCGCACATGTTTTATTGAATCAGAACTAAATGTGCAATCTTTGTGAAGGACATTCCATACATTATTCCTGTAAAGTTTGGTTAAATATGCTTCAGTAGTTTCAGAGGAGAAGATGAAAATGTGAAAAATTAACGCTGGATGACGGATGACAGACGACGGACGATTAGTGATAGCAATACCTCACACTGACTCTGTGGGTCAGGTGAGCTAAAAAGGCTTTTGCCACATTTGTTCTTTCCTATGTGTTTTACATTTTAATAGAATACACCTTGTTTGGTTTTCTCATTCAACAGACAGGGCATTTTCAAATGGCAAAGAAAATTAATTGGAATGGATCTCCTACTTATAAATGTAAGAACATTTGTACTGAAAATTATAAATAAATGGCTTTGCAATATTTTTACACAAGATCATGAAGATCATGCAAATGGGATAGTGGCAGTTCCGCCATAGACTAAAAAATTACATTTATTGTCAATGTTTATATTTGGTAACCAGTCCTGGAATAGCTGAAAATTGATTCAAGGTGAACACCTTGCTTAATCTTTGCTGACACTGGTCTTTCTTCACAAAAACAACAAAAGTATGTTCATAACAAGGTGGGTCATTAACTGGAACAACTACATAGTAGTAAGAAACTTATGACGGTGTGTACACAAAAATCCGCAAAAATGTTGCTTGTTCCCTATAACAATGATAACTAAAATGAGTCGGTAAACATGGTAAAATTACACTGAAATTTGTGAATCTTTGTTTATTCCATCAATTTGAAAAAACTCAGTCATGTCAGTCGCAATTTTGAAAAAATCCATACTTCACCACATGCAATACAGATTTCATATTACAAGACACATACATTTGTATCTTTAGTAAGTATATGATAAAATGTCATCCTTATCAATGGTTATTTGAATGTATATTCATATTTTTGTAGGGTTTATACAGAATTTTTATTTGCCAATTTGAGGGTCAACAAGGGGCACATATATTGCAATGATATTTAAGATTTGGAGACTTTTCGGCACTAAAAAATTTTGACAATATGAAATTTCTGCAATGTGTTATTTCAGACACGGACGTTTTGGTCTTGTAATAAGTATGTGCTGAAAATATTTCATTTCCATATTTTGAATTAAACATATTTTATTTGCTCAAAACATTAGCGATTGGGATTGGGCACAAGTTTTTACAACATTATTTACAATTTTCCATATAAAGTAACCTTGGCAAAAAATATAAAATATTAGCCATTTACTTTTATGAACCAATTTTGGCTTTAGTCGCTCCCATATTCCAACATGATTAGGATCCATTAAAAAGCAACATTTACTGAACACTTTATGAAATAAGAAATCATTTGTAATTTATTGTAAATGTAAGCTAGAGTATTATTTTAGGATTTTATTTAGGCTGAGAATCCCGCTGCAGATATTTGTCTTAGCTTGGGATTAGATATACTACAGGCATGTATTTAACGACACAGAGTGCTCAATTTAAAGGTTCAAGGAATTCCTTTGGAATCTATTAAAAAAACCTAATCAAAACATTTATAAAACCTTGATTTGTTATTTTCAACATCATGTTATCTTATAAAAATATAAGGAAATCCAAAGACTTATAACTCATTATACGTCCTTGGGAAATTGCATAATTAAGAAGTAAGACACAGAAGTAAGATGTCTTCATTGCCCATCAGGACTATGGTCAAAACGTCCTCCTACCTATTATTGAGGGGGGGCGAGACAATTTTCAGAACGCCGGGATTGGCAATTTTAACTTCAGGAAATCAGATTGTCCTTTTTCAAGGATCAGGATCAGGCAGGCTGGGAATTCAGGATGAAAATGCCATGGGACACAGGAAAGGGTGTTTTTGTCCCGGGAAATCAGAATTTTATGGTAAAATTTATCGGGATTGGAAAAAATTGTTTTCTTATTAAATACAATCTATCAGGATAGGGGCATTTCGCAAAAAATGTCCGGGATTTGCTCATTTTTATGACTGGAAATAGGGTCCGTAAGTCTCGTCATGTGACTAACGAGAATCCACGATAATAGGGCAATTTGAAAACATTTCCCGCCAAAACATGACGTATGAACATTATGACGTTTACATTTTTGTATGAAACGTCATATATCTTCGTTTAAAATGTAACTTCCAGGTACAAGTTTTGATCCCGGAAGTTGCAAAACTGTACGAGACTTACAGACCCTATCGAGATGAGACCCCTTTCGTCACCTCTCATTATTCTATATTTTACAGAGCAATATATCCGAAATGTATTTATGTACGTTCCGAATCATGAAATAAAATATTGAACTGATTTGAAAAAATACACATCTCCATCTTTAGTTGCGGAACCGACTCTTACGTTATTTTTGTGAACCATACGGTGTCCATTAAAATAAAAAATATATATACATGTATATAGAAAGGACCCATAGAACACTATACATGTACCAACATAATGTACAACAGCAGTGCAGTTCGCCACTTGTCGTCATGATCCTGCAGGGAGCAATGGAATGGGGGAGGGTAATGAATAGGACAGTGCAACTTCCTTTTCTTTTGGACATCCGTGTTTCGTGAAAATTGATAGATTAAACGTATAGGCCTAATAAATAATGTGAATTTTGCCAAAAATCGTGAAAATAATACTTTTAAGCTTATGCTTGACGATGCTTGAGGCTCTGTGATTGTGGCCTTTTTCATCGATACCAGGTTGATTCTTGATGTGTTCCGAACAAAAATTGGGGTTCTACATTGGATGCGTTTCCCTATAATTTGGCATTCTACTTCCCAGAGGTGAGACTGCGTTTTGACTTTCTGTACAATTCTTCCTGTGTACTTCTTTATTTGCTGGTTAAATTTGATGTTGAATCAAGAATGAAGTACTAGGATGTAAAAACAGAGTTTACATCTACCTGGAGCTTATTTGTTCACAAACAGTGAAACACAGAATAATTGCAAAACATAACAAACATTAAAAGAGGAATCTGTAACACAGATAGTTACCCACAGATATTCCAGTGTGTACCAGTAAGTGAAAGATAATATTCAAAGTTTGATTATGTACACTTAGCAGATACTTTAAACTGCACCCACTTCAAGAACAACTGAAGAAGGTAGATAGAAAAAGTTAAACAGCACATTCAAATTGGCCCATATGAAATAAGATGATTCAAATGCAAGTAATGTGGGGTTTTGATTTTCAGGTCTGATCAGTCATTTTACAGTTTTTCTTAGTGATATGTCATACTACATGTAGTGACTGACTGAAAGATCTAAAAAGTGATATATTTTATCCACTTTGCCACAAAAAGCTCCCTATTCATGTGAAAAATGTGCAGGAATCCCTGTAAGATATTTTTGTTAACAGCATGATGACAAATTCATTTTTCGTCTTGCGATATGTTAACAAAAATATAAAAGGTTCATTTTCAACATTGGAATAAAGTTTCTGCACTGTTGCAATAATTCAAAATTTTATCATTTAATAACAAAAAAATTAAGGAGGGGGAGGGCAAGACAGGCTAGCAATCTTTAATTTCCCTTAAAACAGTTAAGAGCAAATTTAAATCCATGATAACAGCCACTTGCACATTACAAGTAACACAGTTTTAATGATTAACAGCAAACAGCTAGTTCTTTTTATTTCCCTTTAAGAGTTAACACAAAGTAAAAAAATTCAACAGAACAGATTACACCAAATGGTCAAAAACAGTTAACAACTGATTTATTTCACCTAAAATTTTAAACAACCTTAAAGATTATAAATATAAAATATTTTTTAACCTGGTTGTGAGAAAATGAATGTTGACTACATGTAAGTCACCATCTAGTGTTATCTTATTAGTATAAATTCTTATCATATTATGCAATGTGAAATTGTGTCTGTTATAAATTATCACCTTGTTATTAAATCTCATATCATTAGCATGATGATTAAAGCAAAAAAGGCTTTTTACATCAGCAGTGATCGTAAAGATATGTTATTTTTAAATTTCTTAAATGGAATTTTATTGTTTTAATAGAGTTTTTTTTTTGTAACTTGTTTTTTTTTGTTGTTGTTGTTATTGTTTTATTTTTTTGTTTTTATTTCCCAAGAGGTCAAAATGTTTGGCATGTTTGTACCTCACAAGAAATTCTTTGAATTTGATTTCGTTTGAGGAAATTCTTTAATTTTGATTTTCCTGTGAGGAAATGGTTTCCTTATAGAGTTCCTTTAAGGAAATTGTTTGTTTATAGAGTTCCTCTGAGGAAATTGTTTGTTTTTTTATTTCCTCAAAGGAAATTCTTTTGTTTAAAATTTCCCCAGAGGAAATCTATTTCTTGTGAATTTCCTCCGAGGAAAACATTAGTACATATATTTCCTCAAGGAAATAAATTTCCTCTGAGGACATTGTTTTTCCTCTGAGGAAACTGGTTTTTCCTGATAGGAAAAGTATATTTCCTCTAAGGAAAATAATTTCCTCAGAGGAAAAAATGAATTTCCTCGAGGAAATCAGCAAGTTTGTGCTTAAAGCTCGGAGGGTTTAAGCATCGGACAGATTATAACCCGTAGAAATTAATTATAATATAAGTATCTATCACCTCCAGAGAATTTTTTTTACTTTCAAAGAAAAATTACGCGTCCCATTTTTGCACTCACCGGAACTGCAAACTTGTCCCGGAGAGTGTTGTTGATTTTTCTAGAGCAGTTGTTGGATACTTTTCTCATGTCACTATCTATCACACACCAGCATTCTGATCTATACAGGAAAACTGACTTGACGATACTGTTGTAGAGATGTAGATTAGTACTCAAACTATAGTCGTTATTTCCAGATTGGTTGGAGTAGAGCAAATGCTGACCCTGCTTTACTTAGTCTGGATTTGATGTTTTTGCCAGTACAATCGTCTTTGCTGAGTATGTTGCCAATTTTTGTTGAGGTGGTCAAGAGTTTTCCTAACGAGGGGATCTTAAAAAATATCGGGATTTCTGGATTCATTGATGTTTTCAAAAGCCGCATACGGTTCACAATTAACAACTTAATGGACCTGATCCAGTCGGACAGCTTCTCGACATCTTATTTGCCCACTTCCCCTGATAGTCCTAAACTGCATCAATAAAAATATTGAAGTTTTACTTCCAGATGATATGCTATGGTTCACGGAATTTGGGACATTTTTTAATAGACCTTTCGTAGTTTGATATTTTCTGTAATATCTAGGTTACCGGTTATCACGTGTCCAGCGAGACTGTAATTGAAAGGGGATGTCGAGCAGGCACAATCAGGTGGTTTGACAATTTTGACATCACGCAATACCCGTTGGTAGTTGAAAATAGTAGTTGTTATGGGTTAAGTGTGTAGGAATACGAAATAATTGGAACAGATTGATCTTTGAAGTAAGGTGGAATGTTTGATGTCACTGATTTGCTGTGTAGAATGTTGGCGAGATTTATGGCGTCCAAGCCTTTATTGGCGAATTGAATTTTGGGAAATGTCCGGTTATAAGGTTTGTTCGCTGATTCTCGGACAGGTTTGAAGAGTCTATGGTTTGATATATCCAAAACAATTGCTGTTTATTTATATTTTATTGGAATGCCAATCAGTCAGTGATGATGCTAAACATGTTATGTTGAAAGAATGAAGCTTTGAAAGGGGCAAAAAATACAATTTGGTACAAATGTGATGTATCTAATGGAATTGAAATGTGCAGAAGTGGGGCAGTGTAATGCCTGTGTCCATGGCTACGCGATCTGCGTTGTCTTCCATTGAATATATTCATCACATGCACCGAATTACATCCTGGACTTGACAGATTTCCTACACTTGTTATGTTATCATTACAACCATAGGGTATGAAATAGGCCCAAAAATGAATCTTACCACTGGTAGTGGGTGTTCTATTCGGCTAGTCAGTTTCTTGTGCTTTTATGAAATAATGTTTCATACATAACTTTTCCATTTAGTCTATATTATGTATAATATATTAGATCTAGTATAACAACTCTGTAAAAACTTTTATTAGTATCAATTTCATTACGATAGTGATAGCAGTTTTCACCTGTACTCAAATTCATTTAATCTATTTAGAGAAACAAGAAAGGAGTGGACAAATGTTTCATGTAAAGAGTCGCCACAAACTATAGACACACAATTAACACCAAGCTATAGGCATACAATCGCCACCAAAACTATAGGTATGCAATCACCACAATACTATAGGCATAAAATCGCCACAAAACTATAGGCATACAATCGCAACAAAACTATACGCACAAAATTAACACAAAATTAAACGCATACAATTAACACCAAACTATAGGCATACAATCACAACAAAACTATAGGCATACAATCACCACAAAACTATAGGCATACAATCGCCACAAAACTTTAGGCATACAATTAACACCAAACTATAGACACACAATTAACACCAAACTTTAGGCATACAATCGCCACCAAACTACAGACACACAATTAACACCGAACTATAGGCATACAATCGCCAAAAAAATTATAGACACACAATTAACACCTAACTATAGGCATACAATCACCACAAAACTATAGGCATACAGTCGCCATAAAACTATAGGCATACAATCGCCACAAAACTATAGGCATACAATCACAATAAAACTATAGCCATACAATCGCCATATAACTATAGGTATACAATCGCCACAAAACTTTAGACACACAATCACCACCAAATTATAGCCACAAAATTGCCTACAGACTATTATCAACAATATAGCCAACATAATGTCCATTTATCAGAAATGCTACAATTATATTGAACCTTTAACACATCGTCGTGTGAATATTATACTGTTGTATATCACAATTTCCTGAAACTGAGAAAAATCGACTTAAAGTTTGAGGTCTATTTTTTCCAAACTGTTGGTAGAAAGTTGCCTCAAAGTTTCAAAACGACATTTTGTACATAAAAAGCAAGTAAAATTAATCTTTTAAATGAAGTTAATTCATTACATTAAAGAAGTAATTCCCCCCTTCTTGGCTGTTGTAACATTCTGATTTTCAAAATCTTACTTTAAAAACACAAAAAATGTTATAAGTCCTGGAGATGCAACATTATAGCAACTACAGGATTGAACTTTCTAACGAATGTCCATGCTTTTCTAATGGATAATGGAGATATAACAACGGGGGTACCCTGAAAATCATACAAAAACTCACTAATGTAGAGTGATCTCACCGTAGGGAGATAGATCAGTATAAAATTAGCCGAACTGCATTGTTATCTCCAATTTTTCAAAAAGTGGAGTTATAACAGTATAATATTCACACGACGACATTAATGATGAAAATAATGTTGAATACTTAAAATTTGTTTGTACATTAACTAAATCTATTTAGAGAAAAAAGAAAGGAGTGGACAAATGTTTCATGTAAAGAGTCGCCACCAAACTATAGACACACAATTAACACCAAGCTATAGGCATACAATCGCAACCAAAACTATAGGTATGCAATCGCCACAAAACTATAGGCATACAATCGCCACAAAACTATAAGCATATAATTGCCACAGAACTATAGACACACAATCACCACAAAACTATAGGCATAAAATCGCCACAGAGCTATAGGAATACAATCGCAACAAAACTATAGACACTAAATTAACACCAAACTAAACGCATACAATTAACACCAAACTATAGGCATACAATCACCACAAAACTATAGGCATACAATCACCACAAAACTATAGGCATACAATCGCCACAAAACTTTAGGCATATAATTAACACCAAACTATAGACACACAATTAACACCAAACTTTAGTCATACAATCGCCACCAAACTATAGACACACAATTAACACCGAACTATAGGCATACAATCGCCAAAAAAACTATAGGCATACAATTAACACCAAACTATAGGCATACAATCACCACAAAACTATAGACACACAATTAACACCAAACTATAGGCATACAATCACCACAAAACTATAGACACACAATTAACACCAAACTATAGGCATACAATCGCCAAAAAACTATAGGCATACAATTAACACCAAACTATAGGCATACAATCGCCACAAAACTTTAGGCATACAATCGCCACAAAACTTTAGGCATACAATCGCCACAAAATTATAGACACACAATTAGCACCAAACTATAGGCATACAATCACCACAAAACTATAGGCATACAGTCGCCATAAAACTATAGGCATACAATCGCCACAAAACTATAGACACACAACCACCACCAAATTATAGCCACAAAATTGCCTACAGACTATTATCAATAATATAGCCAACATAATGTCCATTTATCAGAAATGCTACAATTATTTTGAACCTTTAACACATTAATGATGACAATAATGTTGAATACTTAGAATTTGTTTGTACATTAACTAAATCTATTTAGAGAAAAAAAGAAAGGAGTGGACAAATGTTTCATGTAAAGAGTCGCCACCAAACTATAGACACACAATTAACACCAAGCTATAGGCATACAATCGCCACTAAAACTATAGGTATACAATTGCCACTAAAACTATAGGTATACAATCGCCACAAAACTATAGGCATATAATCGCCACAAAACTATAGGCATACAATCGCCACAAAACTATAGGCAAACAATCGCCACAAAACTATAAGCATATAATTGCAACAGAACTATAGACACACAATCACCATAAAACTATAGGCATAAAATCGCCACAAAACTATAGGAATACAATCGCAACAAAACTATAGACACAAAATTAACACCAAACTAAAGGTAGTAACGGAGTATGAAATATACTCCGATACTACTAAACAAAATGTTTAGAAAAAGTCTATTTAATATCTGAATGAGATTTTCCTTGATTTCAACGAAACACCCTAGATATTCCTCTAAAATTTTTAGCCAAATCCAAGTATGAAAAATCGGGCTTAAGATGATGCTAAAATTTAGCTGGTTTCTGGATCGTGCTGAACATTTAATTTGTCTATAATGGTGTCGAAAGAACACCTTTATGAATTGTTAAAATTGTTTTTCCTGTAAAATGCAATATAGTAAAGTAAATGAGAAACGAAACGTCAGTTTACAACGAATAATCAAAGGGTTTTTCGTGAAAACCAAGGAAGAGCTCATTCTAAAAAAAATATACTTAACCTTACAATATCTACATTTTTGTAAATTTTGTTGAAAACTAAGGAGTATCTCCCTCAAGCAAAGCGCTGTCCTTAGCTGATTTTGGATTTACATTTAGGTCATATTTGTTATTTGCTCTCTATCAGTTTTAAGCATCTTTGAGTCAATGGTCTTCCAACGTTTAGATTTTATCTGCACTGAGGAGACATAAGTTGTCGAAATGACCATATGCAGAAATTAAATTTACAGTAACTTCGGCATTTAGTTATTTCAAGCGAAAAAGACTCCGTTAACATCTATCTGATAAATATTTCAAGTTCAAAATATGTTCAATATGCTGAAGGAAATTTTACAGTAACTTTGGTATATTGTTATAGTTGAAAAAAAAAATTATTTTAAAATACTTTTAATTGCATCCCTACTTATAATTTTGCATGTTTTCATTGTAGCGGCATTCGAATGTAGAATGCACATTGGCTTATCATAATAAAATATTCAGATTTTGTGCCAGTCCAATCAACATTTTCATATCCTTTGTCAAGATGATGGTATAATTATCAATCATCAAAGGTAATGTCCGGTTAGTAAGCAGGGTTCAATGCAAAGTTAAAGTTTGAATTATTGAAAGAAAAGCTATGTCATATATTTTTGTCCCTTTTCAAGATAGTAGTCATTGAGTTAGTAGTTTACCTTATTGGGTTTTATTCGTATGTTTATTATACGATAGAGAAACGGAATAGAGAAAGGGGAGGTTTGGGTACCCATAAACCGGTTTAAACCCATCGCTGGCTTGTCCTAGTGCCGATACGAAGTTAGGCTATCCCGAGTATCTATTGTTACCTCTGTTTGTCCCTTTGTCTTCAATAGCGTATTTTCCTTGTCAATTGTGGCCTGTGATTGTATTTTTGGTCCATTGTAGGTGTTTTCTGTAATCCCTTGTTTGTAATGACTAGAATAAACAGTTTAAAATTTCTTTTTATTTCTATCCAAGGAATTATCCGTATTTTTCAATACTATTTAAGACATTTTTTGGAGTTTGAATATTGTTGCAACTAGATGAGTTAGAGTTTTTGTTAGAATATTGTCCCGTCAATTAAAAATCCTTATGCTTGTACTTTAAACTTCAAATATCTTGACATTGCAACGAATAGGATATTTATGGCTGTCATATTATTAATATTATTGTAAATTGACAAAAGATAATTGGTTGACATATAATCAAATGATAAATCGGTATTTTGAAAGTACAGAAAATATATTGCATAATATAAATAACAAACAAATAAAGAATAACAAAATATCGAAGTTACTGTTTATTTATTTTCTGCATATGCGCATTTCGACAACTTATGTCTCATAGGTGCAGATATAGACAAGTTCAGTAAACTTCTGAACATTTACGTGTACTGAAAGTCAAAGGCCTACCATTAGATAAATACTTTGTACGTCAAATAAAATTTGTGTGTTGTCCATTTCTAAAATCCTTGCATTGGTCATTTCGTAAACGTTAGTTAATTTGTATTTTACGCTTTCTCGTTGATACTCTATTGTTAAGATTTCACCGTTTCCAGAGATGGTGAAAGGTAATTAGCACATGTATAAGTCAGTGATCTAATCTTCCACTGTCGATAATATAGGATTGGACTACATTAGAAATGTGTTCAGTCTTGTTCGAAGTAAAATGTTCACTACTGAAAAGTAAAGCAAATAGACTTATATATGGTGTTCCAATCGTTCTTTTAGGGACATCGGCAAAGTTGATGTAGGAAAAAAAATAAAATAAACTGAACGAAATTTATTAATTTGTTAACATCATCAGTTTCTGAAATTAAACATACCGATATAAGTATTGTAGATTTCAAATAGTCAAAGTATTTCAATACCGTAATGGTCTTCATATTTGTTTTATTGTTAATAGTCAATATGCTGACGATACCTTTCTTATGTAAGATGGAACTGGGAAGTGTTTATAGGAATCTCTGAAATGCTTTGCTAATTTTCATGACATATCGGATGTAAAATGGATAGAAAATAAGAAATATTCACTTGACATTAGATGTCCAGATGTTATCTTAAATTGGTCCTATCCAAATTTTAAGTTGCTTGGCATAGAATTTCTTTAAATTTAGCTAGTACGGTAGATTTAAATTAAAGTGGTAACTAACTTACTAATTTTATTAAGGAGTTGGCAACACAGAAAGTTCACCCTTTTAGGCAAAGTAACGGTAATTAAAACATTAGCAGTACCTAAAATTGTTAATTTATCTACATCACTTCCAAACTTGAAAACATCAGGTAAATGTTTTAAATAAGTTGTTTTTAATTTTATATTGAATGGAAAGCCGGAAATGATAAGAAGAAATACATTGATTTTTGCGAGTTTAGATTGGCTTTTTAGATGCTCCATATTGAATCATTCTCCTCTAGTTGGGTGAAAGAATTTTATCTGATTCTACAGGTAAATGGCAGCGAGGTGTTGTATCAAAACTTTAAGGTTATGAAAGAGAGAGAAAGAAAAAAAATATTGAAATAATAAAGAGAATTAGTGATCCATTTTGGAAAGATGTTTTCAAAAGTTTGCATGATATGAAATCTGATACAAAGGAGACGAAGCCTGATGTTTTATTCCTTGAAATTTTAAATTTTACCAGAATTGTTGCTTTTCTTTTTTTTTACCAAATGGGAAGAAAAAGGCATCAAAACAACGGCAGTAGAATACCGAAGGAACAAAGCACAAGATTACACAAATCAAAGTCCAGAGACAAGGCAAAAGCAAGAACACCAAAAGACGGAAGACCAAAGACACCACATGCCCACAAAACACTCGAACGTTACATATACAACACAAAAAACTAAAGCACTCACAGTGTGAACTCTCAATAAACAAGAGTGACATCAGGTGCCCCGGAAGGGTAAGCATGTCCTGCTCTGCACACAGCACCCGTCAAAACCTTTAATGATTTAACTTGTAAACAAAGGAAAGAGTTTAGTACATTTGATGAGATAAGACTTATATGTAGAAGAAAAGAAGAAGAAATACTTTACTCGCACACTATGACTGAACACAAAACCCCTTTTGTCTGATGGGATTTTAAATGTTATAATTTGAAAGAACGGTGATTGCAAACTTATATTCTAATACTCGATAAAAACAATGCATGGAAATGAAGTAAATGCTCAAGAGACCAAGTGTCTACAAATTCATTGTAGAAAAAAGCAGTGGAATACTACTTTTATAGATGTTTTTTATCTTGAAGTTACCATTCGGCATTTATCAATTAGCTTTGCTCGACCTCGAATCTTTTTCACTCAAGACAAATTGTCATGGTTACCTGCTGAACATCACGTTTGACTATCTGGTAGTATAGAATCGTGTAGGAAGGTGTTGATGAAGCAAATGTATTTCACCTGCATTTAATTCCTTGAAGCAAGTTGTGTGGAAACCATGGTTTCAATTACGTGTCTTGGACTTTACAAATTTGTATATGCAGACATACAAATTCCATCTTGAAGTACCGACAGATATGACGACGATAAGAAGACTACGAAAGAGCATAAAAAATGCGCGAAAATTCTTCAGCAATACAAAGTACGTGCCACTTACGGATTTAGAAGAGCTATATGATACCTTAACAGATTGCGACTTCACGACATGCCAGATTCTAATTGATGGAAGCAGCAACGTCAATTGCAGAAATAATGATCAGGAAACCCCTTTAATAGCTGTCTGTAAAAGGGCTACTCAGGACGACAACAGAATTGTTGAATTTGTTGGATATCTGATTAGAAAGGGTGCATTCATTCACAAAAAGGACAGATTCGGAAAAACAGCGGTAGATTATGCTAAAGAAAACGGTTTGAAGAAAATTTTGGAACAATTAAGCACAACCAAAGCGGTAGTTGCTAGGAGATTACAAAAGATAAATAGTGATTTACCCTTTATTTTGTGCCCGTAGACACTCCTTTGAAATGTATGAAAACAATAATTGTGTGTTAATTAATATAGCATCTACTTTTATTTTGATTTCTAGACCTGAAAAATATTCACAAGTAAAAGAATGTGAGACCGGAAGAATCACTTTTATTTACAGTGTAGAAAAACTGCTCAAAATAAAGCATATGGTGACAGTATTTATTTGTTCAATTCTGAAAAAAAAATCGAATCTCAGGAAAGAGATCTTAAATTTCAGCTTGTGGTAAACATCATAACATGTTTTCCTAACTACAGTGTGTGACTTTTTTTCTTCTCGATAGACAATAACTGGTAATGTAACATGCATTTTGTATCTTGACTTTGTTGGCATTTTGTATCGTGACTTTGTTGACATTTTGTATCTTGACTTTGTTGACATTTTGTAATTCATTATCACATTATAGTTCTTATTATTCTATAGAATCATAGATATTGTGATAGAGGTGACAACTGAAGGAACATGAGTAAAGAGAGAAATATGTAAATGTAGATGAGCTTGTAAATTGTAAATAAATATATTAATAGATTAATAAAAATGCATAAATTACTGAATAGTTTGAGTAACTAACAAAATGCCGAGGTTACTGTGTTGAAAATCTCTGGAATATTAAATGTATATTCTGTTCGAATGTAAACAAACCTAGATCTGGGCATTGTAAATTATGCCTGCTCTATAGATAATTATAACTAGATATTAGACTCAGTAAATGTACAGTTGTAAGTTAATTGGTAACATGTGCAATTGCCTGAATCAGAAATTAACATAAAGTTCATGGTGACTTAAAGATGAAGAACAACGATGAAAGCGTTTTTTAAATTTGCTAAATCTAACTATGTATTTATAGGGATTTTTAGCATGTATATTTACTCCATTCCCTTTATAAGTTCGGAACATTAAATAATTCATTATGCAGTCAAGCTCTGCTTGGTACTTTTAATTTATGCTAGAAATAACCCGCGCTCAGCATATCTGGACACATGTTTGTTATTTAGAGTTCCTTGTGTTGAACGTATACATTTATTTTTGAATAACTGAATACCGAAGTTACTGTGAATCGTTTTTCTGCATATGCGCATTTCGACAACTTATGTCTCTTCAGTGCAGATAAAATCTAAACGTTTGGAAGACCATAAATTAAAAGATGTTTAAAAACTGATATGGAACAAATAACGAATATGATCTAAATGAAAAGCCAAAATCAGCTAAGGACAGAGCTTTGCATGAGGGATATACTCCTTAGTTTTCAACAAATTAACAAAAATTTAGATATTGTAAGGTTCCAAATAGAATCGGCTTTCGGACCAGCACCGACGTACTGACTACTGGGCTGGTGAATGCCCTAAAAAAACAAAACAAAAAACAAAAAACAAACAAACAAACAAACAAACAAACAAACAAACAAAAAACAAATAAAAAAAAACAAAAAACCACACAAAAAACCACACAAAAAAAACAAAAAAAAACAAAAGATTAAAAAAACAACACAAAAAAAAACACAAAAAAACAACACACATCAACAACATCAACAACAAAAATAAAAACAACAACAACAACAAAATCACAAAAAAACAACCAAAAACATACATCAAATAATAAAACAAAATATAAAGCAGGTGTAAAACCACCATTATCAACCTCAATGGTTCTGTCTTTTTATATGCATTTAAAAAAATTGATGGGTTTAACCGGTTTTATGTCGCGCCAAAATTTCTTTCAATTTGTGTGTGAATTGGTTTGTGATTAGTTGATCCTTTGAAAATCAAATTGAAAGACGGACAGACGACGAATATTTCATGGTGTAAGAGTTTTTAACTTCGTAGAAAATAATATACACAATAAATTATGTAAAGATAGTAACTGATTAAGGGAGTACGAGTGTCAGAAATTTTGTAATTAGAATTTGAATTCTGATATTTTGTTTTGAAGAGCACTACTAATGGAACAACTTGAGCAAAAAATTTTAAAAATCCATGTAGGAATTTTTGAGATATAAGACGTCAAAATTTTGGCGGGAAACAGATCTCTCTAGAGTTTTCATTTAATTTGCATAAGATGTTTATAGGCCTTTAAATATATGAAATTATAATTGGAAGTTGATTAAATTTTTATACACACTCTATTTTATGTATTTTAAAGTGACTTATGACCAAGAAAATGTGATCCATGTGCAGAAAATTTTAGCACTGTTTGAATGGATAAAACCCGAGGATATAGAATGCCTCTGAAAATCTGAGGCTCGTACTCCCTTAATGGGATAATAAAAAAAAATTACCGAACAGAGTTGTCAAGAGCCGAAGACCATGAAAAATAGACAAATCAGGTGGAAACCACCGAAAAAAATGTTGGCGACCGCAAGGGTTCCGACTTGCCACAGGGATGTCAAAAGAAATAAAAATTACCTAAAAGTAGGAACATATCTAAAACGTTCAATAAAATACTGTCAGATTAGATCTTTTCCACTGCAATTGTCTGAAATGCTAATTTTCATTCGATGACGTAGATAACGATTTCTGTGGTGTTGCATATTGAAGAAATAAGGTTAACTTTTTTCCGAAAACATCATCAACATAATATCCATAGAATATTAAAAAAAACTTTTAATCACTGACTAAAGGTTATTACAGCATATATTTTCCTACCATCTGTGCCCTCATATTTTACGTATTATTTAATGGTAGTTCTGTAATTTGCACGAGCATTTTCAGAATGTTTTTTCTTATAAAGATTTACGGTTATGTTTCTTCTCAATTTCTTCTTGGACTGTAATATTCATTTACGATTTCTCTACAAGTAGTTGTGGAATTCCAAATTCATGTAATATTTTTAGTGTTTCGTTTTCTACAATAAACTGCATTTTACCACTATAATGCCTCCGTTTTTTTGTCGTCGATAAGCTTTTAAACTTTTTAAGTTTTCATATATTTGATTTCTTAATTTTCCTTTTCGTCTGCTTTTTATTTTTTTATGGGGAATGTGATGTTAATTTGCTTAATTCTTCTTCAGTTCATATTATGAAAAAAGCTGATAATTTATTTGAAATAGGTGTATTTTGAAATAAAATATCAAAGAAACTAGTTCATCTATTGATACGTAGCTCCATTATAATTTGAACGGGCACATTGTTCCTTTACTCTCTAAATAACATGTAGGACTATTACCTAAATTCCTTTCTTTTTTTCATATGGAATGAGTTTCAATAGCTTTAATAACCTTGGCGTAAAAATGGGTCGTACATATTTATGACTGTTATATTTTTTTCGTTTTGTTTTGTTTTCTTTTCTTTTTGTTAACAGGAATTTCATGAAGTTCCTTTCGCGAACATTTTGCTCTTCTATCTTTAAAAAGATATTGGGACACACCCATTGCTTAGGGACCGACCATTTAACCTGAAGGGGGGGGTATGGTTTTTTTTCTGGACAGACAAATTATTTATTTTTTGCACGCGTATCAACAAAATATTTTTTTTCAAAATTAACATTATTTTTTTGGGCAGAAAGCCTCATTCAGAAAATTTTTTTTCATCATTTTGGCAGCCAAAATATTTTTTTCACATAAAATCAGATCCAAAATATTTTTTTTAGAAAAAAACCATAGCCCCCCCCCCTTCACCCTTCAAGTTAAATGGTCGGTCCCTAAGATCGATTTGAATTAAAATGGAATTCACTTCTCTCTGAATTTCTATCGACAATGTATTTTTTCTTTCTGAAAACGATACTCTATATATAAGAATTAAACCTTGCCGAGTATGGAGTAAATGTACATAGGACACAATCCCTAAAAATACATGGTAAGATTAAGCATATGGAACAACGCTTTTCATACTGAAGAATAAGTTCGGTTAGGGCACAGGGGGTATGGGTAGATAACTCTTGTCTTCCAATATCGGAGTGCCTGCATGTGTGTACATTAATAATTAACACATCAATATTATTATCAATTTAATGAGAGTACATCCCGCTGTGATATATCCGGACTGTTGACAGGGTCGAACTGATAATGAAATACATCTGATATTTGAAAATATTGTTCACTTGTTTTATGACATTGATCATGCAAGAATTAAATGAATACAGAAGCTCTCGCAAATTCACACCTTTTACAGTAATATATCTGCATATGGTAAAGCAAGGATGGATAAAGCGGCATTTTATTGAAACTCTGAACATTTGAAGAAAACGATATTTCTATATTTTTTCTTCATTTCTTTCTCACTTTCTCAGTATATTTCAATGAGAGATTGTGTATAGAAGCGAAGCTGATGCATATTTTCCGTATGTTTAGATTTTTTTTGTCATGTACACGTTTTTAACTTTTATGCAAAGTTGATGTCTCGTGGTAGTGTATGCGCGAATACCTATGTCATAAAGGAACTTCGATACTTCCACAAAAAAAAAATTATTTAACAACTACATGTTGAAAAGGTCATTTGTGTCATTTGCATTTGGTGTCTTTCAAATTGCAGTGTGGAGTTAGTAAAACAATTTCCCGAGCTAGAGATGACTCTGGCTATGGTTTTTTTTTATGAAGGTGATCATGTTAAATGCGTATGCCGTGTTAAATGAAATACGTATCATATCTAAATTATTGAACCTAACGGATAATAGGAATACATAATCTTGCGACTTTGTAACTAATCCCACTTTTGGGTAGATCATGTTTTTTACTCTTTTGATAATGGATTTCCATTCCTTTGGTCCTAGTTCTTTTAATGATACGTTGCCAAAATAGATACCCAACACATTCAAATGATTTTCCCGTATGCCCTGATATACGTTGTCTAGTGTACATTTACTCCGTATCCTTCCACTTTACTCCATGATTCCTAACGCATCACTATAAGAACATTTCGTGGATTTATAGCAATTTTACTACGTGTATTTACTCAATATATTTTAAAGCAATGGATTGGACAAGTTTACCTCCCCAGAAGAGTCCAGATTGCCCAGAAAGTATCATCGTAAAGAAATCGCCTTGTATTTACTGAGCATTTACTTTGGTATGTTGACGCCATGATGACATTCTCCATTGCTTTGCTAATAAGAATTAAGTCCAATATACAAATTTCAATACCTGTTCATGAAGTTAACCACCACCACCCTATAAGTTAAGACAATATTGACTGAAACACGGAAATGAGACCTTGAACTTTCCGATGGCAAGCCCAAGTGGCATTCTTGTTGTTTTATATAAATTTTAAATGCAAAGTACATCAAAAATATTATGAAATATATTTCCAAATTAATTTCCTGTAATAAACTCGATTGCAATATCTTACATTAAGGTGTGACCTTTTATCGTATATTTTCTAATTTGCACCTGTTATCAGTAAATTATTTACATTCAAGTTTCAATAAAGTCAAATGATCAACTCTCACAGGCGGATTTTAGGGGGCGTAGGGGGCGTACGCCCCCTTTTCATCGCCAAAGAAAAAATGTGGTGGGAATTCTGTATAAAACTACCTGTATACCTCTAATTTTAACGCATCCTTACAAATTATGCTTAAAAATAAAATATCTATAATATTTCAACTAGAAAAGTAGTCAAAAATTTTGTAGTCTCTGTCCCCTCGGCGGTTTTCATACAATTTTCAGAATTTACACCAATCTTCGAAAATCCTTGATCCACCCCTGGCTCATATAGTTATTCTTTCCATTAAACATTATATCATTCTTATTCTCATTTAACTTTAAAATAAATATATTTCCAATTGAATGTCACTTTTAAATACATGTACATCAAATCAAGGACTACCTTGATGAATGCAAGTGTCCTTTCCATACACTTCCAGAACTTGATTCCTGTACGAATAAATACTCGACCTCCTAAAAACCTAAATTAATGTCCCATAATATGTGTTTATACTATTAATTAACACCCGATGTTGACATTATCAATAAACAACGCGGGTGGTACTATCTTCCCTTACTTTATTTTAAAAATTCCTCATATTCAACCCAAAAGTGACGGATGAGTTATTAAATTTATTTTAAAATAAAAGATATCATTGCATTCGCCATCATTTCTAGTTTTCAGCTATATCAGCTTTAAATGTGGATAATAAGAGTAACTATTTTAAATTTTAGATTGAACAAAGGTCATATCCATGAATTAACCTGCTTTTTACATGAAAAATCGCTAAAATTAGTGGTGTTTTTCAAGTTAAAAGTGACGGGTTTTTAATTTACTTTATTTTAATTTTGAAAACATCAACGGATAGCTTATACTTTGAACTTTAAGTACATATCAGCTTAAAC
Organism: Modiolus philippinarum; assembly: GCA_002080025.1. NCBI lineage: Eukaryota > Metazoa > Mollusca > Bivalvia > Mytilida > Modiolidae > Modiolus > Modiolus philippinarum. The sequence continues at coordinate 21,670 of MJUU01067038.1, read as the reverse complement.
ATTGAATATTGACAAGAATTGACCTAATTTCACGTTAGAAAATAAACTTCCTATATAAGTCTATGTTAAATTTTGTCCATACAACTGATTTCATTAATTAGTGTGCACCCCGCTGAGCCGAACGAATTCTTCTACATGATTGTTGTTCTTCATCTCGAAGTCACCATGAAGCCTCCAAAAAAGAGCGAACACTCCTACCTCATAATAAATCTTGGAGATATTTTAAAGACTTCATTTCAGGTATATTCGAGTTGTCATTCTTTAGGTAATCTTTCCTGGCTACACAACAACCTTCCGAAATAGATTTTATTAGTATGATAATTATTTTGCATTTTTTGTTTACTTTTTCAAAATATCTTTTCAAATATCAAATAACTCCTGGCTCCTAAACAAAAAATGCAAAATAATTATCATACTAATAAAACCTATTTTGGAAGGTTGTTGTGTAGCCAGGGAATGACAACTCGAATATACCTGAAATGAAGTCTCTCAAATATCTTGTATCGGAAAAACGTACTGCAAGAACGATAACTCTTATTGAATGCAAGTTATTTTTCATTTATCTCCCCATTGATAAAAATGTTTGCTACTTATCTTTTATCATGTGGATCATATGAGCAAATGATACATTATTTTTTTAACAGTTTTGAATGTAAGAATAAGTTTAATCAATTTGCAATGCATTTTCACTTGTAATGAATGTGGGTTTACAGGAGAGAATATAGAATATTGCATCTTCCAGACCTTTTATTTGTATGAGAAAAAGGTATTTTGCAGAAATTAAATGTTACTTTGGATAGCTTTTTCATAATATGAAAAACATCTTCCCGTATCTGTTTCGAGTTTAATCCTTGACAGTTGTACTATGCTTTTTGCATAGAATTACGTGTAACTTGAACAAAAATATAACGAATTGCACTGCTGGTGGACTGTAAGTCCCCGAGGGTATTCATCAACCAGGTAGCCAGTACTTCGGTACTGGTCCAAAAACCGATTTTATTTCAAAACATGCAAAATCCAAATTTAAAAAAAAAATTAAAAACTAAGAGGTATCTCCTCTTGCATAGCTCTGTCCCTTGCCGATTTTGGCTCTCCTTTTAAGATCCTATGAATTAGTAATGTGTTCTCTATCAGCTTTTACACACATTTCGATTATGGATTTCCAAATGTTTTGATGCGATCTGCACTGAAGAGACATAAGTTGTCGAAATTCGCATATGCAGAAAATAAAGTCACAGTAACTTCGGTAATTTGTTATTTGTTATACATACATTTCTCTTGCAAATTGACAATATGGGTAAATTCGTCCCACATGAAAACATGAGTTACTTGAAACACGCGAACAGCATAACGAAATTTAATGTTTATATGCAACTTTGGTATTTTTGTAACATATGTTTTGCTATGTACATCAAAAGAAAACCATGCTATGCTGAAAACTAGACAAAATTAGGAATGCTTGTTTGACTGAAAATTTTCAAGGTAAAAAAAAAAAAAAAAAAAANGCTGAAGGAACGACAACTCTACTTGACTTAAAAAAAATCTCCAAGACATCTCCATTTAGTTGGTAATTATTTCCCTTTGTAACATAATATAATATAAAATTATAGTTATATAGTAAATAAATAAAATAATAGTACACGCAAAAGTAGATATGATTAAAAATTACAAAAGAGATTAATTGACCATGTACCGGTATATGTGTAATAGCTGATAATGAAAAAAATACCAATAGAATATGAAGTTACCAAGATAAAATCGGTTTTCGAGATAGCATCAAAGTACTGACTACAGGGTAACCATTGGTGAATACCTTCGAGGACTTACAGTCCACCAGCAGAGGCATGGGTCAAATCGTAATAGATAACAAAATACCGAAGATTTATATGATATAAAAGAATTTGCAATCACATAACAGTTATCAACTGGTTTCTAATCCAGGAACACAGTCTGTGTTATTATAACAATTTACTTCCCCGGCCAGGGGTATTACAATGATGCCCCGAAAACTAACATTCTTTGCAAATTGGCAATATTTCAAAATCTTATTCGTCCAAAGCTCCGTCCTTATAGCTTTTAAGTATATTTTTCATTCTGATCTTCTAGCTTGTTCATCTTTGTATGTGTGTGTGTCTTCGTCAATTTTTCTTTTCTGTGCCGTACTTATGTTCTGACTTTGTTTCTTTGTTGTTACCGATGTTGCAGTTGTCTTTGGATATATAGTTTCCATAACGAGAACTAGTTGATTATGAAATTTCTCATATAAATTTTGCAAATGTTTGAAAGCGAGGCTTGCTGAGCTTTTAAACATTTCAAAATTTATTTAACGAGATGTGAGAAATTTCATAATTAACGTGTTTAAGTTGTGGAAACTATTTCTCTAATGACTGAACGAAAAACACCGAGGATTTTATTCCGAATAAATTTGGCGGGAAATTTCACGAAACTTGTTCTCCTCTCTAGAGAGGAGAACAAATGTTTCCACACCGTTCAGGAAATGTGAAAACTGGATAGAATTTAGAGAAAGATCGTTTTAAACTGACGTTTCGGTTCTCACTCATATCTAACTGCAATCGCAACTTCTCGGCCAATTCCGTACAACTCCGGAATCAAACATTGATCTCGTAGAAGATTGGTCGAAAACGTTGCGACTGATTCAACTGGTTTGATTTTGTCCGCACTGAAATGACATAAGTTGCCGAAATTGCAATTGTGGTACACATATTTTTTTTAATTTTATGTACAAAATATGTATATATGTGTCCACGAAGGCATACGGAAACAACCATAATATTAACAAATGTTATTTTCTGGTTGCGTTCGGTAATTTTCGTACGCTTTCTTTTAGTATTAGTACGAACAACTCATGAAAAATATCTAAAATTGAAAAGGGAACAAACTATCCTTAAAAAGAAACCTGATATTCAATTTTCTTACAAAGGGAAAACAAATAGAATCGTGTAAACAAGGTGACATTATAATGAAAACTTGAAAAAACATGACCAAGGCAAAGAATGTGCGTCAAACATAAAAATCACTTGAACGCTTTTCCAAAAAAGAACAGCATAAGCATACGAGAACGAAGGACATAAATTGTAGATTAATCTTAATTTCTACAACTAAGTCTCAAAACAAAAAATGAAACAGTATTACAAAATAAGTTTTTTTAGCTCACCTGGCCAAAGGCCATGTGAGCTTTTGCCATCACTCAGCGTCCGTCGTCCGTCCGTCCGTTAACTTTTATTCAAAGATCTTCTCCTCTGAAACTACTGGGCCAATACTAACCAAACTTGGCATGAATCATTACAAGGGTATGCTCTTTCAAGTTTGTGATTTTTATGTCCGTAGACCTAACAACATGGCAGCTGTTACTAAAAATAGAACATAGGGGTAAATTGCTGTTTTTTGAAAATTACTCGAAAACCATTACAGATATCAAAATTCTGACAGGGCTAAAAATGATCAGCATGATGAGATCTACCTGCCCTGCAATTTTGGAGAATATCCGTTTACCCGTCTTGGAGTTATGGCCCCCTTTCCGTAAAATTTTCAGTTTTTCGTTACTTCTAGTCTTATATATTGAAATTGATAGAAGATAGAAGTAAAGTTTGTATAACAAAAATGGTCAGCATAGTAAGATCTACATGTCCTGTAATTTTGAAGAAAATCTGACAACCCACATAGGAGTTATTGCCGCCTTTTCTTTGAATTTTCACAATTTTTGAACGTTTTTACTTTTATTTCAAAAACTGTTTGAGATAAAGGTTAAATGTGAATTGCAAAAGTGTTGAGGTTTTCCAGAACTATAATTTCTACATATGTCAAGCAGGTTCTTATCTCATCTAAGATGGCCACCGGCGTGGAAGATAGTTTTTACATAGGACCCTATGTGAAATGCATTCAAAGATCTTCTCCTCTGAAACCACTGAGCCAATGGGGACCAAATTTTGTCACAATAATCCTTGGGTGGTCAACTTTAAAGTTTGTGATTTTTGCGTTTGTACCTCATCCAAGATGGCTGCCAGCGTGGAGCACAGTTTAACATAGGGATCATATGGGAAATGCATTCAAATGTCTTCTCCTCTGAACCCACTGAGCCAATTGGAACCAAACTTGGTTACAATGGTCTTTAGATGTTTTCCTTCAAAGTTTGTGATTTTTATGTTCATAACTCATTCAAGATGGCCGCCAGCAGGGAACATAGTTTAACATAGGGACCCTATGGGAAATGCATCCAAAGATCTTCTCCTCTGAAACTACAAAGCCAAATTGAACCAAACTTGGTCACAATAGTCCTTGGGTGGTCCCCTTTAAAGTTTGTGATTTTTGCTTTCTTACCTCATCCAAGATGGCCGCCAGTGTGGAACATAGTTTAATATAGGGACTCAGTGGGAAATGCATTCAAAAGTCTTCTCCTCTGAACCTACTGGGCCAATTGGAACCAAACTTGGTTAAAATTGTCTTTGGGTGATCGCTTCCAAAGTTTGTGATTTTTAGTTTGTACCTCATCCAAGAATGAAAATGTAACATCTGCTGAACTGATTTATAGTATGAATGGGTGGTCTATAGGTGACAATGAATAAAACCAGTGACCAGGTGAGCGATACATGCTCATGTGAGCCTCTAGTTTATAGAATATAAGCCTTTATAATACTTCGATATATATTTTGATAAGATCTACAACTAAATAAATCAGTTGCATATTGTAGGTGTTCGAAATTGATATTTACAATTTAAACTACAAATACATGGCAAAAACAAGTAATGGAACAATATTTTACAAAAGGATATGGAGTAAATAAACATTAGACCATAACACATATGTTAAATAACTGCAATAATTTTAATGATTCGGAAATTTATTCCTCATCAGCAGTACTAGAACGCTTTTATTGTTGTTTTTCATCTTGAAGTCACCATGAGATCTTAAGCATTGAGCTTTACAGTCATTTCAAGACGACCTAGCACATGTTGTGGAACACTTAAAAGTTCAGGTGAAATTAAAGGAATATTTATGTCATTTATGTCATGACCAAGGCAGAGAATGCGTCATACATAAAAAGTTCATCTTTACGATCGAGTACTTCAGTGATGGCACAAAAACTATTTTGAAAGGTAGCAATATCTCAAGTTTGGAAAATGGAAAAAGGCAAGCAGTATCTCTCTCATAAGAAAGCAAGCATTTTCTCCCTCGTGTAATGCTATTTTCCTAGCATATTTAAGCGTTATTTTACGCCCTATAGGTTATTTGTACCTTTCTAGCTTTTAATCTACTTCTATTTCTGTTTTTATTTTTTTTTCTTCTCCGCTGAAGTGATATCAGTTGTCGAATAGGCCATCAGCAAAACTACAATTTCCTAAAATTTGGATATCTTGTGTTAATTGCCATCAAATGCATGCTATAACGACAATATTAAGTTTATCTGATTTGGTAGTCTACTTATGTTTTGTTCTAGAATTAAAATAAAAACTATTTATTTAAAAAATCCAAAATTGAATAGATCACCTGTTATTTATCCTTGTAGAGTACAGTTGTTTTTCTTCTCAAAGGAAGACAACAAGAAACCCTTGAACAACAAAACAAGTAAAAGTACAGATGATATTATAATGAGTGATCGAGAACATGACCAATGCAAAGATTGCGTGTCAGATTTAAGACATTGTGAAGATTTTCCCAAGAAACAGCTTATGGGTATATGAATTCACTGAATATAAGAATAAACTGTAGGCTTCTTTAATTCACAATTACTAGCATCAAAGGCTCGAAACCAAACAATAAACACATTTTTGCAAACTGATGCATGTAAATACATCAATAGCTATAGTAACACACGTTCCATTGCAGCAAATCATAGCGATAACCGAAAGACTAATAAAAGAAACTACAAAGATTCTCCAATGTTTAACATTTTTCGACAAGTTTATGAATTTCGACGACAAATATTGCACGTAATTCAAATTTGTAATTAAATATGGCACATAACATGATATGACTTATTTTACTGGAACACTAAAATAGGCAGGTGAAATTAAAGGAACATTTAAGTCATGACCAATGCAGAGAATACGTCATACATGTAAAGTTCATACTGACGACCAAGTGTTTCAAGTGAAGTACATGTTCTTCAGTAACGGCAAAAAAGCTTTTTGAAAAGTAACATGATCTCAAGTTTGGAAAATTGAAAAAAGCAAGCATTATGTCCTTCATGTACAGCTAATTTTTAGGGTTATTTTTAAGTCCTCTGGGTTATTTGTACCTTAACACGCCATTACTTCTGTCTTCTATCTTCATTTCCACATTCTTCTAAGTAGTTCAGCCCAGTAGCTCCCTAGTCGAAAGAAATACGACTGAAACGTTAGGCAATCATCCCTTCTTTCCCCTTTTTATCATTTTAGCTGTTTTTTTTAATTTGTATATTTTTGTGTTTTTTTTTTTTACATTTTAATTGTGGCCAACTTTACCATTTTCATTTTGTTCTTCAGTTAATTTGTGGCCAGTACACAACACATTTGTACCTTTTTAGCTTTTAATGTATTTTTATTTTTTGTTTTATTTTTTTTCTTTGCTAAAGTGACAGAAGTTGTGGAATTGGCCGCCAGCAAAAGTAAAACTTCCTGCAATTTGCATATTTTGTTATTTCTAAACAAAAGCATACTAAAACAACCATACTCAGTTTGTTTAATTTGGTAGGCTGCTTACGTTTTATTCTAGATTTAATATGAAATTTATTTATTAAAAAACCCCAAAACTGAATAGAGCACCTGTTATTTATCCTTGTAAAGTACAGTTGTTTTTCTTCTAAAAAGAAGACAACTAAAATCCATTAAACAAGAAAACATTAAGAGTACAAATACCATTATAATGAGTTACTAAGAACATGGCCAATGCAAAAAAATATGCGTGTCAGTGTAAAGACTTTGCGCCAAGAAAAACAGCTGATGGGGATTGAAATCTTGATATAAGAATAAATTATGGACAACTTTAATTACAATTACAAATATCGAAGTCTCAAAACCAAAAAAATAAGCACATTTCTGAAAACTGATGCGTGTAAGTGTCAATGTATATTTGTTCCGCCTAACAGAAGTTCCTTTTGAAGAAATATTATAAACATTGATATTATATTTCTTCTTCTTGGAACATCTGTTATATAACGTTTATTCCATTAGGAACAATACTGTAATATTTGTTCCTTTTGAAAAGATATTCTGTAATATTTTATCCTTTTGGAACAAATGTTATTACAGAACTTCTGTTCCATGACACAATAGAAAAAAGAAGGGAAACGGGGAATGTGTCAAAGAGACAACGACCAAAAGGGGAGTAATAACAACTCAAAGCCACCATAAGATCTTTAATGAACGGTGAGAAAACCCCACACTCAACGGCAGATCGGAGTCGGCCCCTGAACAAAGAGCAATCAAGTCTAGCGAAATAAACATCATCCTAGACTCCTATAGACATAAAGTAAACTAACTAGAAAAAGGACAAGACACACAAAGGCTTAATAAATTCCTGACTTAGGACAGGCGCAATCCTGCTGCACATCATAACCTTGGACTAGACATGTTCCATTGCAGCAAATTATAGCAATAACCGAAAGGCCAATAAAAAGAAATCAAGATTTTCAAATTTTTATTATTTTGTTCGATACAGTAATGAATTTTGAGGACAAATATTGCAGGTAATTCAAATGTGTACTTAAATTTGAAACAAAGCATGATACAACTAATTTATTTGAACACTTGAAAGCGAACGTGAATTACAGGAACATTGTCATGACCAATGCAAAGAATACGTCATACATATAAAGTTCATAGTGACGACCGAGTTTTTGTAGTGAAGTGCTTCAAATGACGACAAAATACCCCAACTTTTTTTAAAAGTAACAGAATCACTAGTTTCAAAATTTCAAAAATTGTTAAGTCATGGACATTTTCAGGAAATTTACCAAAGTTGGAACCGGAATAAAATCCTGAAAGTTTATTGCTTATCTATACACTACATGCAACAATTCTATGTCAAATTTCAATTTCCTAAGTTCCAATTTGTTTAAACTTTGTTGATATTATGAACTAAAGTGCAAAATTTAGTCAAATTCATTGATGCGGAAAATATAGGTCAAGGTGATTTACAAAAAACAAGCAGTATCTCCTTCATGTACTGATATGTTCTAAGCAAATTTTCAAAATATCCGCCATTTTACTTTACAAAAAAACTGAGGATGCAATACTTAAGGAACTGCATTGCAGTTTTTGTTCATGCTTCGCATAAATAAGCAGTAAGATGAGACAAAGGAATTTATGTGAAAAAAAAAATGAAAATTACTGCCGTTTCCAATATTGCCGCCCAAATACGTAAAAATTTCAAATTTGTCCTATTTCGAATAAAATTGATTTCCAGGTAGATTTTGAGGCTGTGAATGAAATGGAATCATCGAATTGGTTGTCTGGGTTGACATCGGCTATTGCTTGCAATAGCAAATTTAGGTTTTTTTTTATTTCTGTCCTTCAATTTTTTTTCTGCACTGGCCATCGAATTGGTCATCAGCTATACTACAATTTCCTGCAATTGTGATATTTTGTTAAGTGCCAACAAAGGAATGCTATAGTAACCATACCCAGTTTGTTTAATTTGGTAGTCTTCTAATGTTTTCGTCTAGATTAGTTATGAAAGCTGTTTATGTAAAAAAAAGACTAAAATTGAATGTAGCACCCGTTATTTATAATTTTACAGTACACCTGTTATTCTTCTCCTCAAAGAAAGACAAACAAGAGCCCATTGAACAAGATAAACAAGTAAAAGTACGAATAACATTTTTATTTAATATTGAAAACATGACCAAGGCTAGGTATGTGTCAGAGATTAACAAAACAAAACAAAATTACTGTAAATTTAGTTTCTTCATAAACAATTTTTGTATTTTTTTCCAAATAAAACAGCATATGAGTATATGAGTTCATTAAATAAAGGAAAACTTGATAACAATTTTATATGATCTTAATTTTCACAAAAAGGTGAACAGAAGCTTTTTAATTATAACAAATGAACACATCAATGCAAACCGATGTATACAAGCACAACAAAAGCTTGGGCAAGGCACGTTCGATTGAGGCGAGTCTAAAAATCAAGGGAAAAATTACAAGCATTTTAGATTTTTAAACTTTTTTCGACATATAAGTGAAATTTGATGACAAATATGATAAATAGTTCACCCGATTCAAATAATGCAGTTACATTTTAAACAAAAGTCATACAATTGCTAGAACAATCAAAAGTGAAAGTAAAATTAATAGAAGATTTTTCATGATCAAAGGAGAGAATTCGTAAAGTAACCAATTTTACAATACAAACCAGGACATTTGTAAACAGAACATGCTTTTTCTTGTTAATTTTTGATACCAGCATTTATTAAGATGAAATCAAATGGACAAATCATCACAAAAAAATATACACAAGATGAAGAACAACAATAAATGTGTTGTTTCATTTCTGTTTTGTCATGTATTTGTTGAGACTTTGTCTCATTTGCATTACTCCAAATCACTTCAATGTTAACAAAAGCTTATGAAATATAAAATATTGCTCGACAAACAATTAGCGCTAGTTTTCAAATATTATAAATTTTATTCTCGAACTAGACTTATTTTGGAATAATTGAAGTTTATAGCTTCCCTTTTGTCAAAAAGTGAAGTGATAAGTAAAAAAGGCATACCTGCCTGTCGAAAGGAATCTCTCAGAATTATAGGGTTATACTGCATGAATATTGGGGATTATTGACCAGAGTAGAATAGATTGTACATAATATCGATATAGTTTTCGAAATTCAGTACACAGTGATGGTTGTTGAAATGTTGCAATATCTTTAGTCTGGAAATTATAAGGAAAATGTATTTCCCTAATTCAAAACTTTGTCCTTTGCATATTTTGGCGTTACTTTAACGCACTGTAAGTGGCTTGTAGTTTTTTTATCGTATACATGAAATGAAAGGGAGTAAATGCACATGAGACAAAAACATGGTAAAATCAAGTAACGGAATAACACTTTTTATTGTTATTCTTTATCTTGAATTCACTTTGAGGCCTTCAACAATAAACAATTAATAAAGCTCATACCTCAAAGTAAGTTTATATTCGTTTCCTAGAACCGATTTGTGTGGAATTATTTGTTAGATGTCGAACAACATTGCTGATATCCTCAAGGGCGGGGGATCGTTAACAGGCATACAATTAAATACAACTAAAACCATTTAGCAATTTTTACTTATGGTTTTTCTAAAATGTCTTAACTTATATTCTGCACTGAAGTTGGATAAGTTGTCGGATGGTCATAACCAAAACTAAACTTTTAAACTGCAATTTTGATATTTTGTTATTTGTCAACCAAAAGCATGCTCTAAAAATAACAACATGAGATATATAGCTTACTTAAGCTTTGGTCTAATTTAAGACCATAAATTAAAAAATATATAGAGAATCTGTTCTTATAAAGTACATTTGTTTTTATTCTTAAAGCAAGACAACTAAATACCCTAGAAAAGAAAAACACCGCGAAGTAAAATTAAAATGACATTCAGATAATAATTAGTTGTTGATAACATGACCAATGCAAATAACGCATGTCAGACATATAAGGATTTTGCACAGTATTTTCCAAATAGAACAGCACATGGATATAGTTCTCTTAATATATAAATCAATGAAAACAACATTTAATTAACGCAATTTTCACCATTACGTGTATACAGAAGTCCAAAAAACTTGAAAGTAAATGTAAAAAAATGGATAACAGAAAACACCTACAATGGCTGAAAATTATAATTACATGCCACAATCTGTCATGGAACTACACAAGAAAAACACGAATAAGACAAGAGACAAACATAGAAAACAATAGGAACTCGGGACAGCCTGACTTGGTACCGGCACTAGCAAAATCCAGCGGTAGGGTAAAACCGGTTTATGGGCACCCAAACCTCCCCTTTATCTGTCCCGTTTCACATTATTGCAAACATTATTGCACATTATTGCAAACCGAACCACCCAAGTACATACAAGCTTGGGTCATGGTGTAAAAACCAACATTTTCGAAAAATCTGAATAAAAAAATACATGAATTTAAATGACAAATATTGGACATAATTCAAATGTTGTACTTATAATATTTGAAACTTAACATAATACAGCTAATCTAAAGTGCAGGTACTTTAAAGTCACGACCACGCAGATTTTGCGTCCTATAAAATAAAGTTCATAGTGACGACCCAATTGTCAAAGTCAAGAAATTGCCCCCAAACCAACTTTTAAAAAGTAAGTGAGAACCGAACCGTCAGTCTAAATTGAATAAACAAGAACAATTACAACATCGGAAAAATAAAGAAACAAAGACATAAAATGAGTACTGAACAGAAAAGAAAAATGAAGACATGGTCCCAATAAAAAAAACACGGGTGACATCAAGTGCGCCGGTAGAGAAAGCATCTGGATTAAACTTATTTATTGCTCATGATATATGTAGCAATGGGATTGGGCACAAGTTATTACAATGTTATATGAAGCCCTCTCTCTACTACTTCTACATTCGATGTATTTAACATGTCAATCCAGTAGAGCAAACAACAATAAAGCTTTTAAATGGAAATATCTGTTGTCATCTTGGAAACAGATATATCCCATAGCTGCCCAGAAGATCGTAATGTCACGTAAGACTTCTGCTGTTATGGTTTCAAGTTACGAGTAACATACCCATGTATAAGTAGGCTATATGTGAGCCACCAGCCTCTATCAAGGAAGTTGCTTTATCGACCACAGGTCCTTGAGTAGCGAATAAGCTTGGAGATGTAAACTTCATTTGATTGCGCTGTTGGAATGTTGCTACAAAGAAAAGGGAAGTTGACTTTTGAAAAGTTGAAGTCTTTGCGTTTGTCATACAGCTTAGTTTTAAGTTTACCTCTATTGTCAACTTCAATACGAAGGTAAAAGAATGAGGCCGATCTGCAAGTGTATGTAGTATCATTAATTTAGGATTTTTTGGGGGATATATTTGATGAAGAAAATCACCAGTGCGAGGGTAGTTTAGTTACCGAATATCATCTTTATAATAGAAGCTAAAATTGAAGGCTTGGGCTAGTATTTAATCTGCATTATGAAGAAGCCCTTCGACGAATTCAGCCTCAAAAGAGTGGAGAAAAAGATTGTCTAGAAGAGGTGCAGAGTAAGTCGAATTCCGATAGTTTATCGTAAAGCAAGTCCTCCAATCTGGACAATTATATTTTCACAAAGTAATCTTGTTCCATGCCTATAACAATGGACCGATATCTTTGTTGACCGTTCTTACATGAGAAACATCTATGAATTAAATCATTCAGTCGAGATTTTAGTAGTATTATAAAGTGAAAAATAGCAATATGTCAAGTTTGAAAATTCGGAGAAAGTAGTATTATATCAGTAGTCAGTACTTCGGTGCTGACCCGAAAGCCGATTATCTTTGGAACCTTACAATATCAAAATTTTTGGAAATTTTGTTGAAACTAAGGAGTATCTCCCTCATGCAAAGCTCTGTCCTAAGCTGATTTTGGCTTTACATTTATAATTAGATCATTTTGGTTACTTGTTCTCTATCAGTTTTAAACATCTTTGAGTTCATGGTCTTCCAAACGTTTAGATTTTATCTGCACTGGAGAGACATAAATTGACGAAATGCGCATATGCAGAAAGTAAATTCACAGTAACTTCGGTATTTAGTTATCAATCAAGCAACGCACGCTCTGTCGTAAGCATATTTTAGCATTAAGGTTACGCCTTTTAGAATTTATGTACTTTCTAGCTTAAGATACTTTTGTTTCTCGTCTTCCAAATGTTTTCATTTTTTTGCTCTGATTAATTATATTAGATGGGAATAGGCATAAGCAAAACTAAACTTCTTAAATTTTGATATTTTGCTTGTTTCATTTCCAAAATACTCCAATATGTGTCAACAAAAGCATGCTATAACAACCACAAAATTCGGATAGTTGTGCTCGTTTGTTGCTTTTGACAGCTTACTCAAATTGGCTTGATTAAAATGACAGCCACTAATTAAAAAATATCTGAAATTGAAGTATTAGCACAAATCACATTATACTGTAGGAGGTATACCTAGATTAAGGAGGGACATAACTGTAAAAAAAATCAGATGTGTGTTTGTTTAGATCATTTTCAAAAAAATATCCTAAACTTCTAAGTAACATGATGACTTTTATTCTTTTTCATATAAATGCTTGGTAAGCATCGATTAAACTAACTGTTTCAAACGCCTTATTGATTTAAAGAGTTATCTCCCTTAACCTAGGTCTACTACCTTAAACATTGAAAACATGACTAGGGGAAAGAACGCGCGTCAGATATATGAAGTCTTCGGAAAGCTTTTCCGAATAAAACAGATTATGTGATTATAGTGATTATAGGAAAAAATGGAAACAACTTTTTTTATATCATCTAAATTTTCACAATTGCGTGTACAGAAGTCTCGGAAGAGAATGCGGCAGAGAATGCGTTATACATATAAAGTTTATAGTGGCGATATAGTTTCCGTAGTTAATAATGATGGTACAAATAAAGTATATACCTTACGCAGAGCTCTGTCCTTAGCATATATTAGCGTTATTTTTATCCTCTATAGATCATATGTACTTTTAAGACATTTTTTATTCGCGTTTTCTAGGTGTTTTGATTTATTTTCTGCGCAGTAGTATCATTAATTGTCGAATTGGCCATCAGCAAAACTAAAATCTCCGATGTGGAGTGACTGTTACATACTGCTACAAATTCGATCATTATTGTTGACTTCAATATTATTTTTATTGTCTTTCACAAATTGACAATCCTAATGAAAATATTTGTTAGTAACGCCAACACAAGAATTTTAGGACAAACAAATTCAAGAATACGTTTTAGCCGTCATCAGATGGCTTATTGTTTCAGCAATTAGAAAATTTAGATCAATTTTGCTATTTTTTTTAAATTATCTTTTAATTGTTATTTCTTCAGTCATTTTTCTTGCCTCCCATTTCTGACAGGGACTATGTAAACGATATCATCTTGTGATGATTTATTTTCTATAAAATAATTGTTATTTTCTTTAAATAAAAAGAAAGAAAAAACTTGAAGTTATGATATTTATGTATAAATTATTGTTATGCACCTTAAATGTAAACGGCATGCATAACAAAGATAAAATTTTCCGAGTTTTAGAATTTATTACAAGGAAAAAATGATCCGTAGTTTTCTTGCAAGAGACACATTTAGATGACCAATTTGAGAACATTATCAAATCTGAATCGAATTATTCTGTCTTTAGTAGTAACGGAAGCTCATCTAGTAGAGGTGTATCAATTCTTATTAATAAAAATAATCCATGTGAAATTTTAAATCAATATAAAGAAGAGAATGGTAGATTTGTAATGATTTCTGTTAAACTTTATGATCTTATATTTTCATTTGCGTGTATTTACGCTCCTAATTGCAGAAATTTAAGGTATTCTTTCTTTAAAAAGGTAAATAAAATTTTGGCAGAGTATACATTAGGGATATTAGTATTTGGGGAGATTTCAATGAAATATTAACTGCGAGTGATAGAAAAAGTATTTCGGTTTCTAAGACATCAACAATTTCTTCTTTAAAAACTATTATAAAGGGGAATAATTTAGTAGACATATGGAGACATTTAAACAAAACCAAACAACAGTTTACTTGGCAAAGAAAAGATCGTACACAACGCAGTAGGATAGATTATTTTCTCTTGAAAAAAAATATAATAAATCAGGTACAATCATGTAAAATTATTCCAGCTCTTATTAATTCTACGGACCATCTAGCAGTTTTTCTAGAAATTCAAGCCGGAACAACAGAAAGAGGGCCGGGATTTTGGAAAATAAATAACTCCGTTTTAAACAATGACGAATATCAAAATAAATTTAATTTTCTAATAAATCAGTATCATGTAAAAAAATTGAAGAAAACACACATGACATAAGATTACTTTGGGATACTTTAAAAATTGAAATAAAAGAATTAGCTATTTCATTTTGCAAACATAAAGCTAGAAATTCGAGGGATCAACTTAAACGTTTAGAAAATGAATTAGAAATAAAAAACAAAAATAAGAGATCAGTTAAATTATGAAAATGTACAAATAAATTCTGATATTATCCAAATTGAAACAAAACTTGAAAACTTGTATTCGGAAAAAGCCCGTGGGGCGCAGATCAGATCAAGAGAGAAATGGGTGGAATTAGGGAAAAAAAAACAATTCGTATTTTCTAGGTCTCGAAAAGCAAAGACAAATTAAAAAGTCAATTAATCAATTAAAAAATGAAAATAATCAATTAATTGATGATCAAACAAATTTAGTAAAAATGATTAGGGATTTTTACAAAAATTTATACACTAGTAAAATACAAGATGATTCTAATGTAAGACAATACGTCCAAGAGACAAACCTAGATAAATCATTAAATGAATCGGATAATAAAATTTTAAACGGTGAAATGACGATTGAAGAATGTACAGATGCTATCTTCAAACTTAGACTGAACAAATCTCCTGGTTTAGACGGATTGTCTGTGGAATTCTACAGAACTTTCTGGCCAAAATTAAAAGGAATTTTAGTGAGGGTATTAAATGAATGTTATAATAATACATGCATGAGTAATTCTCAAAGAACAAGCGTACTTTCATTGATATTTAAAAAAGGGGATCCATTGTTATTAACTAATTATAGACCTATTTCACTTTTAAACGTTGATTTGAAACTTGCGTCTTACGTATTAGCGCAACGACTAAAAACGGTATTACCCAAAATAATAAACAGTGACCAGACGGGATACATTAAAAAAAGATTTATTGGTTTTAATCTACGCCAGATTCAGGACATTATAGATTATGCCGACTCGTATAAGATTGAGGCTGGGATTGTTTTTGTAGATTTTGTCAAAGCTTTTGATAGTCTGGAATGGAATTTCATGTTTGAAACCTTGCGCTTTTTTGGGTTTGGGGAATCATTCACGGGTTGGGTAAAAACTTTATATACCAATATCCAAACTTCTATTACGAATAATGGATGGATATCCGAGCCTTTTAGAAATTTTCGTGGTATTAGACAAGGATGCCCTTTGTCTGCTCTTTTATTTGTTATTTCCGTAGAAATTATGACTTTACGTATACGCAATAATAAAAACATTAAGGGTATTCAAATAAAGTTGGACAATAAATCACATTCAATTAAAATATCACAGTTAGCAGATGACACCATATTGTTTCTAAGTAGTAAAGAAGACGTAACTATAGCGATGAATGAAATCGAGATTTTTGGCTCATTTTCAGGTTTAATTTTAAATACAGATAAAACAGAAGGAATCTGGGTGGGTAAACTAAAACATAGTAAAGATGACATTGGAAACATTAATTGGACAGAAAAACCGATAAAAGCCCTTGGTGTATATTTTGGTCATGATAAAGACGAATGCATAAAACTCAATTTAGAAAGTAAAATCATAAAAATAAAACAACTCTTAAAGTCATGGCAAAAAAGGAATTTAACTATTTTGGGTAGAATTTTAATTATAAAATCATTAATATTACCGTAGTTTACTTACATTGGTAGTACTTGTGTTATTCCAGATAGGTATGTAAAAGAAATAGAATCATGTTGTTTTGAGTTTATATGGAAAAACAAAAAAGATAAAGTAAAACGTTCATCTCTGATAGGTAAATTTGAAAAAGGGGGACTTAATATGACAGATTTTAAAAGCTACTTTACATCTCAAAAAGTGGCATGGGTAGGGAAAATGTTAGATGAGACAAAAGCAAATTGGAAACTTATACCTCAAAAATACTTAGAAATCTATGGAAAGGACATTTTTATTTTTAGATTTAATGTAAAAGATATAAAAAATTTACATAATTTTGAAACTATCCCAAAATTTTATCAAGAGGTATTGAAATCGTGGATACGAGGTGGTGGCGGATGCATGTCGTCCCCAAAAACATTTTTTGATATTAGAAAACAAATATTATGAGGAAATTCTTTCATTAAATTTAATAAGAAATGTTTGTTTTTTACTTCGTGGATTAAAAGTGGTATTATATTTCTGAATGATATTTTGGATAAAAATGGTGATATAAATGAACAATTTATTCTCGAATTATTACAAGATAAAACAAACTGGATATCAGAAGTAACCAAAATGAAAAAATCTATTCCGAAAGAATGGTTAACTATTTTGAAAAAGGAAAACTCAAGGAAAAGTATTGTTCATGTAATTTCTCTAAAATCTAAATTTCTGTGGGAAGGAAAATTGAGTGATATTTCTACTTTGTCAAATAAAAGTGTTTATAATCTTTGTGTAAAGAATAAATTTCAGGAATGTACTGGTCACAATACATGGGCACATTTGTATTTTGACAATCAATACGATTACAAAAATACTTTTTTGTCTCATGTATATTCGTTTATATTTGAAAGATTACACGAAAACAAATATATAAGATATTCAGATGGAAATTATCACAATGTATATTACCCACTAATAAAATATTGTTTAAATGGAAAATAACAAACAGCAGTTCTTGGTTGTGTTGTGGGGAAGAAGAGAACTACAAACATTATTTCATTAAATGTAAATTTTTATGTGAATTTTGGAATAAAACTAAAGAATAATTAGATAAATTGGGTATTAATAATGATATAACTTTAAAACATTTGGTAATTGGTTACAAATTTTTTGACAAAAATTACAATGACTTTAACTATCTTTTGACAATAATAGGAATTACAATTTATAAAGCCTATTATATATCCGAACAAAAAAGAAAATTCGTAAATGTTTTTGATCTATTTGTAAGAGAACAAAAGAAATGCACTTTTTAAGAGACCCTTTTTGAAAAGATTTGTAAACTAGTGTAAAATATTTGTAAACATCGAGATATTCTCAGTAACAATTGAAGATTTTTCATATTTTGTAATTGAATATACTAATTTATATTAGTTTTGATTTCTTATGACTTTAATATTCGTATTATTCATTGATTATTGTCCTTGCTAATTCAATGAGATTTCACAGGGAAACTTCATTGCTAGCTTGGGCCTTGAAGCTTGATTGTAACAAGCATTGTTGAATAAATTCAAGTTGTGAAAAAAAGAAAGATATTTATGTATAAATTATCTGGATTTATTCGATAAAATGGTAAAACCGATTGTTTTATATGGGTGTATAATTTGGGGAATTGGGAAAACAGAAATTATTGGAATAGTACATTTAAAGTTTTGTAAAATTTTTACTGAATCTTAAAACATCCACACCATCATAGATGATATACGGTGAACTTGGTAGATACCCCCTAGAACTTGATATCAAAGTAAGAATGATATCGTATTGGACAAAACTGCTTTGTGGTAAAAAAACAAAGTTATGTTCTATTACTTATAAGTTATGTTTCAAAAAAGATACCCCTGATAATTCAGGTTTCCCTTGGTTAAACAAAATAAAAATTTTCTTAAAGGACACCTGACACTAAAAATTAAAAGATCGTTTTTTGATAGATATAAATGTATTAAGACGAAATATTGCACTTTCTACTTTCATCTCGTAACTGTTCCGTTGATAAGGATGTAAATACACTAAAAACACACTTTTTCCGACCTTCTCCGAAAACAGCCGACAATTAATCAGGGATGCCATAAAAGGATGCCCTACGTCATAGTTGCCAATTTTGTATGAACTGATCAGAATAAACATGTGTGAGAAAAGCAAATTTAGAATTAAAAACGATTATTATGGATGTCATACAGCGAATACAAAACGATGATACATTGTTACACAATCGAACGATAGTATCCATCCATATCATTATGAATTTTTAATATTCCAGGACGGGGATATATCTCATGTAATTATTCCCTTTGAGGGACCATTTTGGAACAATAAATATTTTTATATTCTTATATCCGGGGGTACTGACGAATAGCGAGTGAATTAGAAATTCGGGTAATGTTTTTTTTTTTATTTTTTTTTTTTTTTGCAAGAATTATATAAATTTTGCGTGTGTTTAAAATACAATGTGTATACATTTGGGTATCAAAAAACTTAATGTAAAAAGGTTAAAAAAAATAATCTATGACACAACATAACTCGTGTTCATTATTAATAATACATTTATTTTCTTTTATTTTTTTTAATCTCACAACTCTGGTGTAAAAATCATTGATATATGAATTATATATATGGGCCCTTAGAATTTAGTGATGTTATAAAAATTTTGGGTACGTTTTAGCGGGTGTTTTAAGTATTGTATGAGTATAGAATTTAGGGGTATGTTTCTGATATCAATTTGGCGTATCTTATCCGAAAATTACCGAGTAACCCCCTGGGATTCAAATGTACGCATCCGGGAAATCACACTTTTTGCGTAAGTATTTAACTTTGTATTAATATGTCTCCGTCTTACTCTTGTATCGTTAGCACATAGGGAAAGCTGACTGCTGCAGAAGTTCAGTTACAGGAATTTCTTTTCTTTTTTTTTCTTTAGGACAAGCGGATAATTGCCTTTGTTGCTATATTTTACTCCAACAGAAACTGAATGTTCTTTATAAATGTGATTTTGGAATGTTATATGTCCGAAATTGTAACAGCAATAAATGTCTCATGATTCAATTTAAAAATAAAAAGTGAAATAGCTTTGATTTTAACAAATAGATGTATTAAAACAAATAACCGAAATTTTCCTTTCCTTCCGCAACGCTGGTTTTTCAAATTTTATGATAACACAAAGTGTTCACAGTCCTGTATGGATAGATGTTTTGAAATTTGGGAATCTTATGTCTTCTCTGAATAGAAATGAGCTTTTTAAATTATGTTAATATATTAAGATAATTATGTAAATTTATTAGGATAATTGAAAATTGATATGCCATCTGTATTTGGTATATTGAGAATAAAGATATACCATAATTTTCTTAAACTATAAATATCTTAATGCAAATTAATTTTTCATTAATTAAATACAAGCTTTAATTATGATCTTATTCGAAATAATAATAAGACATGTCAATGTTTTTTAAAAAAAATTGACGTAAGTATTAAGTTTTTGTATTTGTAGATACTTTGTCTTATGTGCATTTACTCCATATCCTTTTATTCACCATATACACATGACAGTAACCCGGCTTCACTCTTGGGAGCAAAATAGACCAGAAAAACAAACAGCACAGAGACATTTAAAAACAAGTTATCATTTCAAGGACGAATTCGAGGAAATAAATATTCATAAGACAAGCAGGTGCTAGCATAAGAATTTTCTGAACAAGTAAATATTACAGGTATATCAAATCGCTTTCCAACATTCAGCTACAAAACATGACTGCAATATTCAGGTTTTTCAAAAACCTTGGTGGAAAAAATAGTCAACAAAAATATACTTTCATTGAAGAAGAATACGAGTTATTTGAAGCAATTATGGAAGAGGATTTTGATAAGTGTCAACTCCTTATAGATGGAAAAACTGATGTCAATTGTGTGGATTACTTGAAATCAACACCACTTATAGCGTTGTGTCAAATGTCGGAACCATGCAACGAAGTCAAAATCATCCATTTTGTTCAGTACCTCTTGGCAAAAGGTGCATGCACTTACAAAAAGAACATTTACGGGAAGACGGCAAAAGATTATGCAAAAGAAAATGGGTTAAAGAAAATTGAAGAACTGATTGCTATCACTGAAGACGAACGATTCTTGGAAAATATTAAGGAAGTGTTTTGAGAACTCTGAATTGGATATTTTATTGTGACAGTTGAAGAAAATTTACTTTGTAGCCATGATAGCATTGAATTTACATTGAAATTAGAAAAAAAATCATACATGTGTATGAATTATTTGTTTTTTAGTTTATTGATTCCATAAAAATTCCATGTAAGTATTTTATATCATGTTACAGATAGAGTGAAACCTAGTTCCATTTTTGTCGGTCGATTTTTGCTTCATCTGCCTTAATGTTCAGTTTAATATTCCCATTTCCTATCGTCAAACCCCTGTATAACACCAAATTTGGAAGAATTAAAGATAGAAAAAATTATGTTTACCTTTTGTTGATTCTGAAATTATTCTTTCAGAAAAAATATCAAGTGAGACATATTTAGCCCCTCTCAATTCATCTCAAATATTATCATAATGATAATTGAAATAGAAATACAAATAATGGTTGACGATCCCGCATCTATGACCAAAAGATACATGGATGTAGCGTTGTTCGGCATCTATCAATGAATTCCGCTCAAAACGGTACTAGGGGCTGTCTGGAACTAAATGTAGTTGCTATGATGTATGAGCAAAGCCCATATATGAAGCGCGCATGTGTTTCGAATTTTGCTGTATATCCTGATAGATGGACAAACTGCTATCAACCAACTTAAGCGGTATATCAAAAGTATATATCAAAACCAAGCAATGAAGGCAAAATCATTATACATCCCATTGTTATAGGTAATTAAATGTTGTAAATATTCTATAATACATTGTATTGATTGTTTTTATTTTGTAAGGCCTTAATATGATGTAATTTGTTTGGCCTAGTTATGTAATTTGTTTTCAATAAACAAGGGTCAAGGTTATTACACCTTAGAACATGTGGAATGTT
>MJUU01067037.1:115627-131287 GCA_002080025.1 Modiolus philippinarum | reverse complement strand
AAGTTGAAGTATTGCGGGCATCGATATAATATCGAATGAAGAAAATCTGCTTTTTCTTATATATTTTAGGTTAAATTACAGAAAGTTGAAGTATTGCGTGCATCGATATAATATCAAATGAAGGAAATCTGCTTTTTTTTAATATATTTTAGGTTAAATTTCAGCAGGTTATAGTATTGCGGCCATAGATATAATATTGAATGAAGAAAATCTGCTTTTTCTTATATATTTCATGTTGAATTACAGCAAGTTGAAGTATTGCGGGTATCAGTAATATATCGAATGAAGAAAATCTTCTTTTTCTTATATATTTTAGGTTAAATTACAGAAAGTTGGAGTATTGGGCAATCGATATAATATCGAATGAAGAAAATCTGCTTTTTCTTATATATTTTAGGTTAAATTACAGAAAGTTGAAGTATTGCGTGCATCGATATAATATCAAATGAAGGAAATCTGCTTTTTCTTATATATTTTAGGTTAAATTTCAGCAAGTTATAGTATTGCAGCCATAGATATAATATTGAATGAAGAAAATCTGCTTTTTCTTATATATTTCATGTTAAATTACAGCAAGTTGAAGTATTGCGGGCATCGATATAATATCGAATGAAGACAATCTGCTTTTTCTTATATATTTTAGGTTAAATTACAGAAAGTTGGAGTACCGGTAAATGGGCCATCGATATAATATCGAATGAAGAAAATCTGTTTTTTCTTATATATTTTAAGTTAAATTACAACAAGTTGTAGTATTGTGGGTGCATCATTTTAATGTGAAAATGAAATATGCACCTTTTCTAATATTTGATGTTTGTGGCTGTTAAATGCAGGATATTTTATTTACTACATGACTGATTTTTATTCAGTTTTGTTTATTTATTTATCTTACTGTTTATTTTACAAAATGACGTAAATTTACAGTATTACAATTTTCGAGTAGTGACTGTTTTCTGATAGTTCTGATATGGTTACGGCAAAAAAGTTGCACTCAATGTGTGAAAAATTTGTGCATTCGTTGTGTGAATTGTGTGCGCGTGGTAGGGAATGTGGGACGTATCCATCGCTGTATTAAATTTTGAGTACTTGTATTGTTTTAGAGCTATACGACTAATCAGAGCAGTCAGGATTCTATGACAGGTTAGAGCGGTCAGGGCTCTATGACTGGTCAGAGCAGTCAGGGCTCTATGACAGGTCAGAGCAGTCAGGATTCTATGACAGGTTAGAGCGGTCAGGGCTCTATGACTGCATGGTCAGAGCAGGCATGGCTCTATGACTGGTCAGAGCAGTCAGGATTCTATGTCTGCTCCAAGTTAACATCAACTTAACTTAGGACTGTTCTCATGACTGCTCTCCAAGTTAACTTGGATGAGAGGTTATATCTGCACCCTACTGTATAGGAAAAACCCACAAAATACATGTATTTCAAGTACAGTTTATTTATACATCTAATTACATCACGTACATATATCTATATATATATATACACATCACAGTTTTGCATTTTCAAAGATACTGAATTGTCACTTTAACAGAAAAAAACAGAAATCATATGTACATGATGTATCACAAAATCATGATAATAAATGGTTATTGCATGAATATTGGGGAATATTGTCCAGAGTAGAATTTTATATTGCACAAGCTTGCAAATACTGAATCATGAAAATAAAGTCGTTAGAGAGGTTAAGCAAGCGGACGTTTTACGGGTACATGTACTTGTAGTAGGGACTTCTATTTTTACAGTGTATTATGTCATCAGTTTTTGACGTTCTCGTGATTTTACACATAGCACCAACGTGTAAAGTCGTATCTACACATAAGTAATAATTTGTAGCTTTTCATTGCTGACTGGGATGTTTTATCCTTGTAAAATAAATTCAATATCTAAACAGAGAATGTATTTATAAGAAAAATACAAATTTAATGTTTGACAACCCTGTTTTTTAAGAAATAACACCTTTCAAGCAACAAAGCGAGAAAATTTATTTTAGACAATTTGTAAAAATCGATATGCAGATTATAGATCCCTTTTATAGGATGAGAATGATATATAGTCTAAATGTTATTACAGGCACTTGTTGTAAAAGTTGTAATTAACCAATCAGCTAATATATAATAAAACAGTTTTACATGTACATGTGCATGATGCTTAAAGCCAAATAACATTCCCAAATTCGACGTGTTTGGGAGCGTCTAACCTACATGTACAAGTTCCCTTACAAGTTGATTTGCTTAACCTCGCTATTGTTAATGCCAGGAGTCCAAAAAGGGGCAACCTATTACAAGTATTATAAATTACAATTCAAAAGATTCAAAGATGATGAAAATGTGGAAAGCTAATGGTAGGACGATGGACAGCATGTGATGGCAACAACTTATGTGCACACTGACCCCTGGGTCAGGTTTCTAAAACATAGAAAGCAGCCACAGCCTGCTCAGCTCACCTCGTTGCACAGCATTGTCACATGTTGCCTATCTAGTAACCATAAATGGACTATAATCATTCATATAGACAGATTCAGTCATGCGTAAAATGTAGGTCAGAGACAGCATCTGAAGCATACATTCCAGTCCTCATCCCAAAATGCATCATACATACCAATATGGTTGATGTGAGCCATGTCAGTAAGCGGGAATGGACTTTAACCATTTACCTAACCAAGTCACTCATGCAAAA
Organism: Modiolus philippinarum; assembly: GCA_002080025.1. Taxonomy (NCBI): domain Eukaryota; kingdom Metazoa; phylum Mollusca; class Bivalvia; order Mytilida; family Modiolidae; genus Modiolus; species Modiolus philippinarum. Next base: position 128,607 of record MJUU01067037.1, on the reverse strand, counting down.
AGTGTTGTCAGAGACAGCATCCAAAGCATGCACTGTTGTTGTCATCCCAAAATGCATCATACATACCAGTATGGTTGATGTGGGCCATGTCAGTAAGCGGGAATGGACTTCAACCATTCTACCTAACCAAGTCTCTCATGCGTAAAATGTAGGTCAGAGACAGCATCCGAAGCATGCATTGTTGTTGTCATCCATAAACGCATCATACATACTAGTATGATTGATGTGGGCCATATCAGTAAGTAGGAATGGACTTACACCATTCTACCTAACGAAGTCGCTCAAGCATAAAATGTAGGTCAGAGACAGCATCCAAAGCATGCATTCCAGTCCTCATCCCAAAATGTATTATATATACATACCAATATGGTTGATATGGGCCATGTCAGTAAGTGGGAATGGACTTAAACCATTCTACCTAACCAAGTCGCTCATGCATAAAATGTACGTCAGAGACAGCATCCGATGCATGCATGTTTGTGTCATCCAAAAATGCATCATACATACCAGTATGGTTGATGTGGGTCATGTCAGTAAGTGGGAATGAACTTAAACCATTCTACCTAACCAAGTCTCTCATGCATAAAATGTAGGTCAGAGACAGCATCCGAAGCATGCATTCAAGTCGTCTTCCCAAAATGCATCAGGCATACCAATATGGTTGATGTGGGGCATGTCAGTAAGCAGGAATTGACCTTAACCATTCTTCCTAACAGGACGCGGACGCCGACCCTAGGGGTATCACATTAGCACCCCTCACTTCGTGAGGTGAGCTAAATAGGGAGAATAAAGAGATGTATCATGGTAAAGAGTGGAGTCAGTGGCAAAAGGAATGGCTTCTAGTTCTAAGGCATAACAATTACTTTCTATTTTAGCTGCTTGGTTTATTGAATTTAAACAATGAGGCAATTGTAATATTATCATCCCCCTCAATATCATACTTTGAACATACTCTATGAGCAGCAATTAAGTATACATTAACTTCAAAATTAAAAGTATACTGGTACCTTGATAATATAGAGTAAATGAATTTCAGTGAAAGGTTATAGAAATAAAGGCTGCAGACTGAGAGATGAAGAACATTTCATCGTGGTGATGATCAAGAGTATGTAGAGGTATAATGATTACTTGATTTTGTAGTGGTACATATATTCTTTTAGTGTCTGACAAAGACATAATGCCCTGCAGCATTTATCTTTTACAGCAGTGATGAATGAATCAACATTAACTGAATATCAATCTATAGTGATAAAATTATCCAGAGATGGAAGTTTGGGAATTTTACCTATTTTACCATTTGTACTAGTAGTTCGGCTAACAGATTTTTTCATTGTAAATTTTGGTTTCGACTGACGTTCTGTGAATGTCATATGACCACCAAGACCATCATATCCTTTACGAATAGCACTTTTCATATCACTTAGTCCCGACTTTTTCTTGAATATGTTGAAGCTACCTAAAGTCTCTACGTCTTCAGATCTAGGTCTTTTGGCAGGCGGCTGGGATGATGCAGACGTTATTTTGAGGAACTTTGTATTAGTTTTCACTTCCCTGAATATATCTTTATCTGCTGGCCTGACGGGTGTGTCTAACACTATATCGTTCTGTGACTGAGCTGTAAGCACAGGTGTTGATATCATTGGACTAGGTTCTGAAAGTGTTTCTACAAAACTACGATTCTTAGAAGGACTTTTCAATGCATTTTGTAACCTCACAACTTTTTTCTGTAAATGATCTTTGTGTTTCTCCGTGTTTTGTAAATCCTCTTCAGACTTTTTTAGAGCTTCTTTTAAATCCTTATTTTCCTTTGTTATGTCTTTCAGCAGTGAGTCTTTTGAAATAAATTCACGTTTAAATTTGTCAAAGTCCGATTTCACACCTTTGTGTCTAATTTTCAGTTGCTCAAATTCACTCTTCAATATTGCACAATATTTAGCAAACTCAGTCACTGAAGCATCACCATGACTACGGTTTCTAAGGAGGTCCTGAACATCAGTATCACAACCTAAAAACAATAAAAAAAATTACATGTTTGTAATATAATACCGTAAGCCAACCTATTTTTGTGTAATTTTATTTTGCGTTTTATCCTTGTTGGTCTACTTCGCGACAATTAATTTCATGATTTTTCATTTCTATTGATGCATTTGTATCAGGGTAACAATTATTCACCATTATTTACGCCATATTTTTATGTTAAGGGAGTATGAGCTTCGGTTTTCCGAAGCATTTGATATCCTCAGGTTTTATCCATACTTTTGCACTTGGGTCATTTTTTCTTGTTGTACATGTACATGTAGGTAACTTCAAAATGCATAAATTAGACAAAATTTCATCAACTTCCAATAATATTTTGATATATTTTGAGGCAAATAAGCGGCTAATCGGAAATGAGGGAAACTCTAGAGAGTTCCGTTTCATGCCAAAACGTCGTACATATAAAAAATTCTTAAATGAATTTTTAATATTTTTTGCTTATGTTGTTCTATTAGTAAAGCTCTTCAACACAAAGGGTAAGAGTTTTCATTCTAATTACAAATTTTTTGACACTTGTACTCCCCTTAAAATCTCCAAATAAAATAGAGTTAAATAAATTGCTCATGAGAATTAGCTGGTTTACAATATATGGTGAGACTTGTTTTGTCCCGTGTTGCCTAAAAATAACATATCTTGAAATTGTAATTGTCATCATATTCTCTAGATTATGAGTTCTGTGTATGTCCATTTCAGTGACAAATTTCTCAGTGATGTCTTCTTCATATGATCAAACATTGTTCTATCATAACTTATAATGAACGATGCATCTATAATATGAAATTTCGCAGTAAAAAACTATTGGCCAAATTAACCTATTACATAATACCCTGTATGATCAGTAATAAACAAGAGAGAAGCAATACTAATTGAAAATGTTCAACAAAATTGATGAGAGAAATACAACCTTTAAGTTATGAGGACAGACTAAAACACCTAGGCTTACTATCATTTCAGTACAGGAGACTGTGAACATATTTAGTTCAAACATACAAGATATTGAACAAAGTTGAAAATGTTTACTGCAATTTATTCCCGATACAGGAAACCATAACAAAGGGTCACAAACACAAGATCTATAACAAGTGAAGATCCTAATAGATGTCTCGCCCGTCCCTGCTTGACCGCTAAAACTGATGTGAAAAATCAAACTGACCTCATAACAAAAACTTAACATGTTCACTTAACTGCAAGCCTATCACTAATAGATACTGAGAAACCCATAATGTTCAATATTATATAAACATAAGATCAAAAGCCATATAACAGACAGTAGACACCAGAAGTCCATATAACAGGCAGTCGTGTACTACACACAAGACCAACCTATTTTCAACACATCAGTGACCTACCATCAATAGATAATAAAAAACTAAACATGCTCACTAGACCATGAAATTGAGGTCACAGACAGGACTGTCATGTACTCAAAAAGATCAACCCACATACCAAATATCATTGACCTACCACTGTTATATACTGAAAAACTTAACATATTCACTAGACCATGAAAATGAGGTCACAGGCAAAAAATATAGCAAACTATTATGTACTACATGAGACGAACCCACATACCAAATATCATTAGCCTACAATAAACAGTTAGTGAGAAACTGACCTAATCAGAAAAAANAAGACCAACCAATATACCAAATATCATTGACCTACCACTTGTAGTTACTGAGAAACTGACCTAATAAGAAAAACTTAACATGCTCACTAGACCATGAAATTGAGGTCACAGTAAAAAAATATAGCAAACTATTATGTACTACACAAGATGAACCAACATACCGAATATCATTAGCCTACAATAAACAGTTAGTGAGAAACTGACCTAATCAGAAAAACTTAACATGCTCACTAGACCATGAAATTGAGGTCAAGGACAAAACCTATATGACAGACTGTCATGTACTACCCAAGACCAACCCATATACCAAATATCATTGACCTACCACTTGTATTACTGAGAAACTGACCTAATCAGAAAAACGTTTTAACATGCTCACTAGACCATGAAATTGAGGTCAAGGACAAAAGCCACAGACAGCCATGTACTACCCAAAACCAACCCATATACTAAATATCATTGTCCTACCACTTCTAGTTACTGAGAAACTGACCTAATCATAAAAACTCAACATGCTCACTAGACCGTGAAATTGAGGTCACGGACAAAAGCCATATGACAGACTATCATGTACTACCCAAGATCAACCAATATACCAAATATCATTGGCATACCACTTGTAGTTACCGAGAAACTGACCTAATAAGAAAAACTTAACTTAGTCATTAGACCGTGAAATTGAGGTCAAGGACAAAAGCCATATGACAGACAGCTATGTACTACCCAAGACCAACCCATATACCAAATATTATTGACCTTCCACTTATAGTTACTGAGAAACTGACCTAATCAGAAAAACTTAACATGCTCACTAGACCGTGAAATTGAGGTCAAGGACAAAAGCCATATGACAGACTATCATGTACTACCCAAGATCAACCCATATACCAAATATCATTGACATACCACTTGTAGTTACTGAGAAACTGACCTAATCAGAAAACTTAACATGCTTAAAAACTTAAAAACTTAACATGCTTAAAAACTTAACATGCTTAAGTTAAAACTTAACTTAACTTAACTTAAAAACTTAACTAGACCGTGAAATTGAGGTCAAGGACAAAAGCCATATAACAGACAGCCATGTACTACCCAAACCCAACCCATATACCAAATATCATTGTCCTACCACTTGTAGTTACTGAGAAACTGACCTAATCATAAAAACTTAACATGCTCACTAGACCGTGAAGTTGAGGTCACAGACAAAAGCCATATGACAGACTATCATGTACTACCCAAGATCAACCCATATACCAAATATCATTGACATACCACTTGCAGTTACTGAGAAACTGACCTAATCACAAAAACTTAACATCAAAGTTTACGCCGTCGCCTTCGCCGTCATACTTTGTACGCATATGTCTCGCTTTCCGTGCCTTTCGTCGCGGGCGAGACAAAAACCCTGCTACACAAACAGACAAAAATATAGATTATCAGAAAGAGTAGTGGATAAATGAAACTCCTTACCAAAACGGCTTGTTGAAGCCAAAAAACATCAACATTTTCAAGGGTGAGTTTAATGGCATTGGAAAGAGTTTCCTATAAAATTTACTCCTGACTTCTATGGACCGGAAGCAGGTATCATGGACAATAATGTAGTGACGGATCAGGTTTATATAGAAATCTCAAAGACAAAATAGACAAGGTAGATATGATAAATATGATAAATAGAAAAGTTCAAAAAGATACAATTTTTGTATAAAATGGTCAAATGTTTTCGGAGTATAAGATGTTGTACAAATTATCTCCTCTTCAAAATTAAAATTTGCAAACAAAAAAACCATGAATAACTGTATGAGGAGTTGAAAGAATACACCAGGTATAATATATTCTCTGAGCAGACAATTGCAAGCAACAAACAGGGCTATAGCCATTTTAACAACATGCTGATCAACTTTTTATTGCTGAGACATTATAAGAATTGTTCCAATGCTTTTTATTGCCCTGTACAAAATTCTGTATTGTTTAAATGTACATTTATTCCAAATTCCATAATTTTTTTCGTGTAGAAAAATATTGTTACCTGCAAGGACTGTTTGAATGTTTTGTAGTTCAATCATTTTACGCTTGGCCTTTTTACACTCATCACGTTCAATTTCTATAGATTTTTGTTGTGCTTGAAAATACTGTAGTTGTTTTTTCAGTGATGATACAACTGATTGTTCTTCTTTTATTTTGGCTTCTTGATCTTTAATATTTTGTTGTAAATTCTTGATTTTATTTTCCAACGATTTTTTCTGATCTTTGAGAGCATCTTGTTCTGCATCTTTTTCCCGTAATTTTGTTCTCAGGTGATGATTTTCATTGGTTAATTTATTTTGATCCACCCCTTCTTCATCTCCTTTGTCAAAGAAGAGTTTTTTAATAACTTTTGCACTTTCAACTCCAACACGACAACTTGGACATGTATTTGCATTCTTTAACCATTGATTTATACAGTTATCATGAAATGTGTGGCCACACTGTAATGCTGATATAGTGGCATCATCATCAAACAGATCAGCACATATACAACACTGGGCTCTCATTGTCCTACAAAACAATGCAAAAATCAGAGAAGTAGACTATCCTAATTAAGGGCTGTTCCAGAAAAGTTGGTCTGGGACCCTTTGAAGGCACTTTATATAAATTGCTATGGGTGGTTGTGTTTTCATCATCTTTTTGTATTGTACATATGGGGAAGAATTCTATGGGTGGTGGGGGTCAATAAAAAGTGCCTTCAAACCCCCCATGTCATTTTTTCTGGAACAGCCCTAAGTACATAGATTTGTCTATTTTCAAAGTATTTATATATTCATTTATGGGCAGTTTAAAACCATAGGTAATCATCGATTACAAAGTTTGCCTTATGATGGCACATGGTAACAGTAATCTTATATTGCCTAGGGAGTCGATGACCTACATGTACCCTTAAAGATGGATGGATAAACATGGTTAAATGATTCTACTGTATACAGTCACCTAGTTATGAACCCAACAACCAAAATTTACATGTAGGTAAAATGATGCTACTATAAAACTAACTGAAATGATGCTACTATAAAGGCATCCTTAACAAAATGTTTGTTTTCTGTTTATCGACTGCCAATTTTGTATGAGAGTAGGAAGAACTTCAAGTGAGTGAATTAGTTTTTTTTTCTTGAAAGATGTCATAAAAGGAGTTTATTTAAAGAAAATGTGCTAAAGATAGAATAAATTTTTTTTTTCTGTGAAATGTCAAAAAATTTTTTGAGTAGAAAAAAGAAGGGAAACGGGGAATGTGTCAAAGAGACAATGACCTAAAGGGGAGTAATAACAACTCAAAGCCACCATAAGATCTTCAATGAACGATGTGGAAACCCAACACCCAATGGCAGGTTGGAGTCAACAGCTTTTTTTCTGGGTAGGTCGATAAACAACAAACAAACAATTTTAAAGGTTGGCCTAAACTAACTGAGATATGATCTCATGCCTAGATGTAATTTTTTACGAAAGGATATGGAGTAAATGAATATGTTAACTCCACATTTTCTTCTTTGATACTGATATTGAGTAAATATGTGTCGCTAAAGTAGAAAATGTGGGTCTGACCTACCATCAGAGATGCATGCATGTGCAAGGTTAGATGATCCTACATATTCAAAATACAGTAACTGAGATCAGGTGTAAGACATAAACTTGAATGTAAGTCACTGAAAGTGGAAAGTGTAGGTCAAAAGTGATGTAATTTTGACTTCACCTACCACCTGCCATAAGAGATGCATGCATGTGTACAGTAAGATGATCCTACCATACAATGTATATACAAAGACTAAGTTCTGACAATCATTAAAATTGTTAAAAGATTTACACCAACTGAATTAAAAACAAATTATAGTTGATCTTTCATAAGGTAAATTAGTTCAGTCCACTAAAACAAATTATTCAGATTTTGTGCTTTTAGAATACAAAGAGTTTTTGATAATAAATTCAAGAATACATTCAATCACAATTCTCCTTGGTTATTGGGTAATCATAGTCAAAACACAATACCTGTATGCAGTCACAAATCCTCCAGACAATTAGCTTCTCCACACATGTTCACATAGAACTTATACTCAGCGATTGGGTAATCAGGATCTTTTGTCAATCTCTAGTGAAGTTCTAATACAATGCAAAATTTGGTGCTGAAAAGAAAAAACAACAAAGAAATCCCTAATATGGAATAATTTAACAAGTTATGTTTAATGTAGTCTGGATTCTGAATCACTTTTCTTTTCTAAGGCATATATATGACATCTTAGTTGTTTGCATTGCAGTTTGAACAGTGTGATATGGAGATTAAGTTTTAAATAAAATGCCTTCTGTGTCTTATCATTTCAAATATCTAACAATGATTAACATAGCACAGACTGAAACAAAAACGATAAAATTAATTTCATATCCTGATCACAAGTTAGGAAAATCTCGAACGATATTCATGTTAAATATACTTAACAACATTAGTATATAATAGCACATAAATGACTGTGAGTTTCCCGGAAAATTTTGACGTCACAATATAGATTTTCCAGCATCACAATGTTCAGGGACGTAATTTGTGCCAATTAGAGGGGTAACCAGTGTTCTAGCCAGGATTTGAAAAGGGCATGGCGCCGATCGTAAAAAGAGCACATTACTGCGTAAATCAAATCTGAACTAGAGAATGTGTCTGTAAGACACGGATGCCCTGCCAAAATATTAATCGCAAAAGATAACCTTATCATAAAATGTAGGTCAAGGCCACCTAATTATCAATGATTTTTGCAATACTCATCAAGGCAATCAAATTGATGAGATATCATTGTCCTATAATGTGTAGTTGTTGAGAAATGGACTTAAAGGCAAAACTTAAGCAAATTCACTGAAGCGTAAAATGTAGGTCAAAGCCACCTAATTGTCAATGATTTGGGTAGTACTCATCAAGGCAATCAATTTCATGAAACATCATTGTTCTATAATGTGTAGTTGTTGAGAAATGGACTTTAACACAAAACTTAACCAGAGTCACTCAAGCATGAAATGTAGGTCACAGAGTGAAACTACCTAGTGAACTCTGTAGTACTATCAAATATCTACCTACTGGCCTACTATTATTGTTCTACCTCTTACAGTTTCTGAAAAATGGACTTAAACGGAGAACTTAACCGGACGTACGGACGGACGGACGGAAGGACGGACAAGGGTAACACTATATGCCCCTTCCACATTGGTGGGCGGGGCATAAAAAAGGCACTTTGATACGTAAATCGCGTTTCAAAAGGGCTTCATTATCATGTACCACTGGAAAGTTTACATTCTCATACAAAACACATAGCTAAAAAGAAAGGTATAGTAAAACTTTATAGATGCCATAGCATAAGAGAAACATACATCTAAATGTATGCATAAGAATAGAAGCTGTCATACAAAATCATTGACTATTAGTAAAAGTTTATTGTATATTTGACCTTCATTGTGCTCCAACCTCCCTGTATAGTCAGACATGTCAGATGGCAAGAATTCTAAACTCATTGATGGATGTCTCTTCAACTAATGTGAAATTGTTATGAGAGTACAATATTGAGCAGGGTGGCAAAATAAATAGTCAATTGATTTATAGTTGATTGAATAAGTATTACGATTTATTTTTAAGTTCAAAGATACAAAAAAGTATTGTGAAAATAGCCACATATATTATTTCAGAGAATTATTTAGAAAATTTGAAGAAGAGTATTTCAGGGTAAAGAAAAACAATTTATAGCCATTATTTGTAAACTGGAGAATTATGTAAGGGAGGTAATTAATTAATTTTTCTAAAAATGGTCTTTGTTGATTGTAAATGTTGACTGATTGCTAAATAAACAACACCTGTCCTAATGACTGCCCCAATCAGCTCTAATTAATCAGTCTAATTAATTAACTTAAAGCTACATATGTACCTGTCAGTCAGGGATCCCACTGCATAAAGTAAAAACTTTTCACCAGCTTAGGTTAAGTATTTTTACTTAAAGAAGTAAATAAATTCAGCATTAAATTTATTTACTTGTACAAGTAAATTTAGATAAAATGCAGAGGTTTTCTCCCTTCAGTGTCTCATTATATAAATTTTTATAGGACAATTAATAATTTTCTATGAAAGTTTCATTTCTGATCTTATCTTTTAAGTAAAATTTGATTAGGGGCACAATGTTTTTCTTGAGGCTCAAGCTAGCCAAAGATTAGTCCTTTGGGACTTTTAACAGCTGTTAATATTGAATTAAGTGGTCTACAACTTGCATCATTATCACATCAAGATTTATCACATGATGATGCTTGTAATTTGGTTTCATGTGGTCTGATAGGGTGAACAATGTGCCAGTAATAGGAAAAGCCTGTTTTGGAATAAATATACTGCATATTTCAAAGCTTACTTGTATAAGTATAAAGTTTTTACTTGTAGAGGTAAACAAAATTTTTACTTCTTCAGGTAAATAAAATTGACTTCAGTAAGTGAAATGATTTCACTTTATCCAGTTGGATCTCTGACTGCCTGTGTTGATCGACATAAAATCAATAATCGGATATGTACGATAATTTTCAGTTTGACAAAATACATTTGTGGGCGATTTTCCCAGCAATTTTATATCAGAAATAAGAGCAAAACGGCACTGGCACCACAACAAAAAGGGCAGACTTGATGAAAAGGGCACTGGCAGCACAAAAAAAAGGGCTGGCATTGCGCCAGACGTTTTTTGTCTACCGAGAACACTGGTAACGATTCATCGATGAATTGATTATATCAATCCAATGTAATGACGATTCCAGTATCATATCATTGGTCCGGAATCACGATACCGAAAACGGCTTTATACAAACCCACCCAATCTGATCTGTGTATTGGCGCCATAATGGCGGAACTCATAGTATAAACGAAATTATCATTGCGAATGATCCAACAGCTTATAAATCAATACAAGTGAGGACCCTAAAAGAGGTCTCGCCCGTCCCTGCTTGACCTCTAAATTGATGTGATATCTAAATAAACTTATCAGAAAATTGAACATGCTCACTAGACTGTGAAATTAAGGTCACATGCATAAGTCATATGGCAGACTTTCAAGCACTATCCAAGACCAACCAACATACAAAATATAATTGACCTACCACTAACAGATAATGAGAAACTAACATGTTCACTAGACCATGAAATTGAGGTCAAGGACAAAAGTTACCTACCAGACTGACATGTGCTACCCAAGACCAACCTACATTAAGAATATTATCAACCTACCACTTGTAGTTATTGAGAACAAACTTAACGTGGCCACTCAACCATAAAATTGAGGTCAAGGACAAAAGTTACCTGCCAGACTGAAATGTACTACCCAACACCAACCTACATACCACATATTATCAACCTACCACTTGTAGTTATTGAGAAATGGACTTAAGCAGAGAAACTTAACATGGTCACTCAAGCGTGAAATTGAGGTCAAGGACAAAAGTTACCTGCCAGACTGACATGAACTACCCAAGACCAACCTACATACCAAATATTATCAACCTACCACTTGTAGTTATTGAGAAATGGACTTAAGCAGAAAAACTTAACATGGCCACTCGACCCTGAAATTGAGGTCAAGGACAAAAGTTACCTGCCAGACTGACATGTACTACCCAAGAACAACCTACATATCAAATATTATCAACCTACCACTTGTAGTTATTGAGAAATGGACTCAAGCAGAAAAACTTAACGTAAAATTGAGGTGAAGGACAAAAGTTACCTGCCAGACTGACATGTACTACCCAAGACCAACCTACATACCAAATATTATCAACCTACCCCTTCTAGTTATTGAGAAATGGACTTATGCAGAGAAACTTAACATGGTCACTGGACCATGCAATTGAGGTCAAGGTCACATAATTTTATGTCCGTCACGTAGCACTTGATTAGTTCTTACACTTGACCAAATATGATGTTCTTACATTAAAGGGTTTTCAAAATATTCTTTATTTAGTAAAAGTTAACGCTGTCTCCGTTGTCATACTTTGCACGCCTATGTCTCGCTTTCCGCGACTTTCGTTGTGGGCGAAACAATAATTACTAATATTTAATTACAATTATGACAGATACATGGCTCAAATGTACAATGCAATTCATTGTCTTGATATCTGCTGAATTTATGTCAAGAAAACAAGATTTACAATCCATGATACGCATCGTGATAGTATCGCATCGCATGCAGATATCAGGATACCTTTTGTATCGTGAGATTCCATACGATACTCAGCTCTAGCACCAATTGACCCCAGGTCAACCGGCCCAATTCATTCATAAAAAGAAGTAAGAAAGTGGTCTATTAGTAAGACACAGGCATGTGAGATGCAATATCATGTATGCATGTACATGATGTACATGTATTCATGCGGTATGAGCTTACGATGGATAAAGCGTCCTGTTACCCTTTGTGATGTTAGACAATTCCTAGTCATATCGGTACCTGGACAATTGGGTACTGACTTGGACATTTCGGTACTCGGTACTAGACATTTCCAGACTTGTGTTGGACAATTCGGTACTCACAAAAAATTTAGATAACTGGTCACAGAAGTGGTCATATTTTATTTATTATTGTGGAAAATTCCATACTAAAGGTACCTATTAAAGGAGTGTGCAAATTGATCACCAATCAAGCAGTGTTGTCTGATAAGGAAATTTAATCAAGTTGTTGAATATTGTAGGCAACACACATATAGGGTACAAAGTGGGTCTCCATGGGGTTTAAGCTGGGAGCGGGATTGGCCTTTTAAAGTGAACGGGAAATGAGATCGTCACAAAAAAGTGCCCGTCAAAACGGGAAAGGGTATTGGGCGTGAAGCAGGAAACAATGAAAAAATCCCCGTGAACCAGGAAATTTGAGATTGCTTAAGAGTCTTTGTAAAATATTTTCCCCCTCATGAAACGGGAAAGTTTAAAAATATTGCCGGGATTTCAGGAAAGGGACCCCAATTGAGACCCCCTACAAAGATGACAACAAGAGAAGGGGCAGTCGGAAACGACAGCTAATCCCCTCGCCCGTTTATTGAATGTTTGTCTAGTATTATAAGAACTCAAGGAAGCTGTACCATTCAAGATCTGGCTTGTTATTTAAAGCTGAGCCAGTCATGCAAGAAATGTAGTGACCTTATTTCAATCAGAAGCCTCATACCTAAAGCATATGCATCTAGTGATGAAAGATTATTCTTCTATAAAGTGTAGTATCTAAAATTCAGACTGTAACACAAACTTTAACCTAAGTCATTCATGCATGAAATGTAGGTCAAAGTGACCTAATATTTATCT
>MJUU01067037.1:86506-98545 GCA_002080025.1 Modiolus philippinarum | reverse complement strand
TTTTTTCCTGTTTTTACGGACTTTGGAACTTAGTCATTTTTTATCGACATTTTCAACAAAGGGTACCTATTTTGTGAAATCAACTCCTCCTACAGTTTTCAACCTATATTTTTGAAACTTCACAAAATGTTTCTATGTATATTTTAGATGTGCACCTTCCTTTTTGGAATAATTTTGAAATTTGTTTTCTGTTTTTAGGGACTTTGGAACTTAGTCATTTTTTATTGACACTTTCAATAAAGGGTACCTATTTTGTGAAATCCACTCTTCCTACAGTTTTCAAACTACATTTTTTAAACCTCACAAAATGTTTCTTTATATATTGTAGATGTGCATCTCCCTTTTTGGAATTATTTTGATTTTTTTTTGTTTTTCACAGACCCATTAGGGAACCTAAAAAACAACACTTTATAACTAAAAGCACCAAAACGCAACCCGGCCATTTGATTCTTTGAGCCATTTTTATAGTGCTTTATTACTGCTATAGATACAACTGTTTTGATATTCACAGAATTGGGAACAATTTTTTAACCTTGCCAATATATGTAGAATAAAGTTCTGGAATCAAAACAGTTTAAAAGGGAAGCCAGATATGTTGTTTGTGATTTTGAACTAGTAATACAATTGGCAATTTATACTATAGACCTTTCCATTCTCTTATCTTAAATCAGTTATTTAGCCAATCACATCTGTAGAATTTCACACGTGAGTAAACAAATAATTATAACACATGTGGTCGGACATAACCTCGGTCAAGCTTTCTTATGTATAGGGAATTTTAGAAAAATTTACAAAGTAAATAAAAAACATCTTGTTTTGATTGATTTTATTCAAATGACAGTTGTTTACATGGAATTTTGGATAAAAGCTTTATGTAATTCAAACCTTTAAAAATGATAAAAATTAAAATAATAGACTTTTTATGATATACAATTTTTCAAGCTTTGGTGTACCAATTATGCCAATTCCTTGTAAATAAAATTATTAAATTACAACTTTTGACAATGCAATATTTTGTCTTTATAAGTGTGTTTGAAACTGGAATTAAAATTCAAAAATATTTGCATATATAATGAGAACAAAATAATAATTCTCTTGAATTTTTCCTTTTTATATTAATATGCTTTCATATAATGTTTTGTAGAATGTGAAAATTATAAAACACTAGAAAAACAAAATCGGACTCATGGTAATGGGCCTTTTAAGAACATGCAATGTAAATGCTTTAATGCAAAAAAAAAGAATCATGCACAGGTTCATGTGCATCCAATAATTTTTCCCTTAATGAAAAAAATGAGTTATCTTTTTCAGAATAAAAACTTTAGTAGTTAACTCTCTGATTTTTTTTATATAGGATGGACATGAAAAAAAGCTCTCTGTTTTAAGAATGCCTTTTCATTTAATCCTTTGAATTTTTACTCAATTTAAATGCAACTAGCTTAAATACTGGGATAGTTTTAAACTTTTAATTTGTTATATATATGACCCACAAGTTTTTTTTTTATTTCATGGACTCGCACATGATTTTTAAAAGAAAATATTCTTAAGGGAGTACGAGCCTCAGATTTCAGAAGCATTCTTTATCATCGGGTTTTATCCATTCAAACAGTGCTAAAATTTTTTGCACATNTAGACTGTGTATAAAATTTAATCAACTTCCAATTATAATTTCATATATTTAAAGGCCTATAAACATCTTATGCAAATTGAAGAAAACTCAGAGAGATCTGTTTCCCGCCAAAATTTTGACGTCTTATATCTCAAAAATTCCTACATGGATTTTCAATTTTTTTTGCTCAAGTTGTTCCATTAGATGTGTTCTTCAAGACAAAAGGTCAGAATTTTAATTCTAATTACAAAATTTTTGAGACTCGTATCCCGTAAACGATTTTTTTTTAAATATTAAATAGTAGTCTCACAAGTAAATTATTTTATAGTGCTCTTAGTAACAAAGTAATTTTTTTTTACTATTGTTTACACATTATTAGCAATGAAAACATTTTAATTATTTATTTACATGATTATTAAGCTGATAATGGTAAGAGTCTGGCTTGTAAGATAACGTAAATTGGATTAATTAGTTTCTTATAAGACATTACTTTAACAAATTATCTGATTATGCATACCGGTAATTTATATGATATTATTTAAAAAGTTTTATTAATTAATCAAATTACAAACACCAGAGACATCTTTGCTTATAAAAACATTCAGTGATAAATATTTTTGTCTACAGAACTTTACAAAATAAACTTCTTCATTTTCAACACTAATAATAAACCAGGAGAAAAAAGGGAACAACTAGGTTTTTTTTATATCTCCCTATAGATATTTATTTTATTCTGATAGCAAAAGAAAATCATTAGGATATAACATTAATAACTGTAATATCCGCCATTTTCTTGGTTGGCTTGACCTAGCCTGCTGAGTTACCATGTGTTGCTATGGAGGGGATGGGCTTATCAGTAATAGTGGAAAGGTGTATTGATTTATTGCTGAAACTTTACCCCTCCAATCCAAAACCAGTAGGGTACTTTAAAACTGCTGTTCCTAGCAATCTGGGTAGTGCATGCAAAATTTCCATGGCAATACCTGAACACTTCACTCAAAAGTTGTGAAAAGGAATTTGTGTCTATAGACACAGAGATGGACACTTCATGGTCGTTTTACAACTTATACACATCTACATACATCATCAGGGTTTTAGCTAGGATTTTGAGACCATTAGTCACTTTTGCGTTTCGAATTTCGTGGGCCGATGTGTACTAGGCAGATAATAATCAACATGAAGATAATAACTTGATTATTAATATTTTTTTTTCTTGCATTTAATACTTCATATTATAGTAACAAATTGATATTCACTTTATATGTTCATCTTCCACACCTAAGTTTAGTATTTTTGTACTTAATCAGTGCTACTATCTTAAAATTTCAGAAGTTATAGATGTATTACTAAGGTAGAGAAGAGTACCAGCATGCATTACTGTTTGATCACCTTGCATTTTTGCTTGAATTATTGATGTCAAGGTTGACTTTCAAATGTCTAACGGTCTAACATTTTTTATAACTTAATTCAAACTTCAATATATTTGTAATAAAAAATAAATTATTTTTCAAAATACCATTCATATTTTGTTTTTAAGCACCTTTAAGATTAAATAGTGGTGCAATATAAATTTTGTGTGATCTTGAATAAAGCAAATATCAGCATAGTAAAAGTCTACAAAATAATTTTAAGGAAATTGAAAGACAAATTTTAAAGGGGAAATAACCCACTATCAAAACACGTGGTTTGTAAAAAAAATCAATGTTTTCAAAGTGGGAGTATGACCTGTTAATTATGAAAATTTTGCTGAAAGAATACTTTTCATGTTCAATACCATAATAATTTTAAACAACTGATGGTTAATTGCCATACAGGTAAGCAGGTTATCTCTGATTGACCGGTAATTAGGAACCACAGGTAAACAAATCACCGATGGCGTTTGTTTACCACTGAACTAATCCTTTAATTGATATGAAAGGTGTAATTAAAGTGTCAGTTTGGACTAGATTACAGTAACAAAGATTATGAACATAATATTTTCATATTTGGCGATTTTTCAAAATTCCAAGTGAAGTATTGCAGTCTGAAAAAATTCGCCACTTCTAAAAAACATTCGTCAATGGCGAAAGTGACGAGCGCTAGCTAAATCACTGCATCATGTACAAAAATTAAATACAAATGTATCTAACAAAACTGAAATTTCATGCCTGAAAATAAGCACCTTGGGCCTCTTGTTTGAAACTGTACCAAAATCGAAAATCTTGAGAGCTTATTTGGTATGTACAGGATATTTGTACATGTATATATTGTCATTGTTTTTATAACAAAATTAAAACCCAAAATAGTAGGTTTACATGTAGTTAATGTTAGGGCTGTTCCAGAAATAATTGTATGGGGGAGTTGGAAGGCACTTTTTAAAAGAACCCACAATGCATCAAATTTTAATTTCTTGTCTCATTGCTTTTTCAGTGCAAGTCTCCAATATACCCCACAACCCATCAAATTTTAATTAAAGTGCCTTCCAACCCCCCACAACCATATAATTATTTCTGGAACAGGATGGAGAAGACAGTTTCAACAAAAATACCTTTTAATTTTGCCTGACAGCGCAGGGATAAGAAAGAGAATGTTATATTGATACATCTATAAGCCTCAGATTGTATTGTATCATATAGATAATTCTATTTGATATACTTTATATTCCAGTTCTTAGGACAAGTATTGTAAAATCTATCTATGGAGAAGACAGTATTACAAGTGAACCTGATTTGTTAGATAAACCTACATTGGAATCGGTGAAAAAGACGACAATTTATATAGATCAGGCTGCAAATGAAAAATCAAAGACCATTCAAAAGATTCAGGAGGTTAATAGGAAAGAATTGAGATGGGGTGCTCAGCTAAAAAGATTTCACAGACAAATCAAAAGACACAATCCAAATAAACAGCTGGATTCAAATTTTGGGAAGTCGAGATCTACTGAAGAAAAATTGAGAATATCCTCAAACCAACATCTTGATTCCAATTTTGGGAAATGTAGGTCGACTGTTGAAAAATTGAGATCAAATTCAAATCAACACCTTGGTGCAAACTTTGACAAATCAAGCTCTAACACAGAAAAATTGAGTCAAAGTCCAAATCAACTTCTGGATTCTAATTTTTTTAAATCAAGCTCGACCCCAGAAAAATTGAGACAAACTGAAAACCAACAGTTTGATTTAAATTTAGGAAAATTAAGATCTAGTGTAAAAGAATTAAAGCCAACTGTAAAACAAAAATCTTTCAGTAATGTTGATAATAATCAAACAAGGATTAAATTATATCCACAATCCAAAGGGGAAGTAACTGTTGATAATGAAACCAGAATAAAAACATATCAACAATCAAAAGTGGAAAAAACTGTCGATAGCAATGAAACAAAGGTTAAATCATATCCACAATCAAAGGTAGAAAAAAAAGCTGATAAGGATGAAACAAGTATTAAAGTTTATTCACAATCTAGTGTGGATAAAACAGAAACTAGTCCTAATGTTGTAAAACAAAAGTCATATGAACAGATCCAACTAAGTGAAGAAGAAATAGAAAGACGAAGGATATATTTCAACAAGGACTTCAAGTCATATGTAGATGCTTGTATTTTTGCAAATAAGGTACGACAGATATTAGACAGATATTAGTTAAGAGATAGAATAAAAAAGATAACAGGAAACACCTACAATGACCGAAAGACATAGCCATATGCCACAAAGTAAATAGGAACTGCACAAGAAAAAAACCACAATAAAAATACAAAAGACAAACGTAAACAACCATAGGAACTCGGGACAGTCGGACTTGGTACCGGCACTAGCAAAAGCCAGCAGTAGAGTTAAACATGAACTGTAATGATTATTATTTATGTCAAACTAAAATACAAATGAAAAAAATATTCAACCTGAAAATTTGTCTGACAACTGCTATATATATTGAATTCATGATGGAAAAATCAACTTGCCTACCCTTACGACTTTGGCATAAGGCTCACTGTTATCAAGATTATCGAATGCCCTTACAATGGTTTTCTTTTTTTCCTGTGATTTCATCAGCTATTGGTATTTCCAGAAAAATTTTCATTTCAGGTTTGTCTTTCATTGCATTTCAATATACCTTTATACATGTATGTGATCTGCATTTCCGGTAATAAAAATAGATGTACAAATGATCTTGTAGGACAAAATTCTAGGTTTTTATAAAAAAAAAAAGACTTCTCAGCATGAGAATTGTATGACTGCATAGTGTGCAGTTCACTGTAAGGCATAGGTTAATGTTCTGTATTAAATTAACGTTTTTATGACAATTAAAATTGCCTACTATTTTTCACCACAACTTAAAGCTTTCATTTAG
Organism: Modiolus philippinarum; assembly: GCA_002080025.1. Classification (NCBI taxonomy): domain Eukaryota; kingdom Metazoa; phylum Mollusca; class Bivalvia; order Mytilida; family Modiolidae; genus Modiolus; species Modiolus philippinarum. The sequence goes on along the minus strand of MJUU01067037.1, from coordinate 92,613 downwards.
TAACTTACTATTTTTGACCAAGAGGGATATTTAATTAACTACAATTACAAATGTAGATCAAATTCATTACATGTCAAAATTTTGATTTACACACATATTTATTTTTGCTCACAAAATGATAAGGGGATCAGACACAAGTTATTCCAAAGTCTGAATTACATGTATAAATACATGTATAGCCCTGTTTAATAAGTGTTGTTATCTGCCCCTAATGATTATTTTTCCGCATGTGCAGTCATTGGAAATTTCATTGGAGTGTACTTCCGGGGTGTATTTCTCTCATAGTGGTGATTGAAAAGAGTTGTATAAATCGTGGTTACCAGAGCTATAACATAAACAAAGACAATAAAATCCCCCTCTCCGCCATTTAATCGACTTGCAATTTGATGGAAAATATGCTATGCTGTAGGTTAAAAAAAATTAATAAAGATAAAATAACAAAGTTGAATGCTTTTTGTTCAAAGTGTATCTAAGAAGGGAATGACACCAGAGACATGTAATTATATGTCTCTGATGACACAAAACTTTCATTTTTCTTTATTTTTTTTCTTCTTTAACAATAGTTTTGTTTTATCTATTAAAAAATTATTTGCCAATATATTTAATTTCATTTTAAACAACTCTTAGTATTATGTGATAAGCATTTGTTTTTTTAATATTTATTATTTTACATATTTAAAAGTTATTTTATAAAAATTTTTAGTAATTTTATTAAATGTTGCCAGATGTGAAAAAGTCGATGTGAAACTTTCTGTGAACATATAAGATTTCACATTTTATCAATTTTCAGGTAATTGTGCATATCATAAAGCAATTCACACGTAGGACATATAATTAACATATTCATGATAATACAACATGGATATCTCTCAACAAACAAAAATCTTCATTATATTTATGTTGGCTGATACACGATAACCCTAAAATTTTAGAAAACAAAGTTTTGAATCTTTGTTTGTTTGGTTTTTTTTTACTGCATTCTAGGCAGCAGCTCTTTTAACTAATTTTTGTGTATAGAAGTGAAATTCCCTAATACCTATCCCTTATATGCTAATAGCACGGCAATGTGCATTTTGTACATGTAATATTATGAATTTCATGGTCCTTGATATTTGAGAACCAGTAACTTGTGACTCCTTTGGAATACACAATACCGTTAATGTATTCGTATGAAGTACATTCATTTCAGCCAAGAAAGTTTTTTTTTTCAAAAGATATTTTAAGGAAATAGAGGAAAATGGTTTTTATTGGGTTAAAAATCTTATGCAGATAGCTAAATGGATACTACAGTACAGAAAGAGACGTACCATAACAAATCACTTGGAAAGACATAACTTTTAATCCTTTAGACATAAAATCACAGACATACAATCACTGTGATAGACCTAAAAAGGCCATAAAACAGAGTGGGGAGGATTTAATTTTATTACCCATTTTACCTGTAATTTCTTTGAAGTTTACCTGCTTAATAAGATTTTTACCTGTAAAACAGGAAATGTCCTGACAAAACTTGTGTTTTATTGCCCCAATAAAAATTTTTTCAAGGAAAAAATTAATCCCCATCACTTTCCAAGACATTCCCACTATCACAGTGATTAGTTATGGTATGTCTCTTTCTGTACTGTACCAGTCACTTTGGTAAAGGCAAACTACGGTAAGGTTTTTTTTATATTATATTAATTTATTTGGGGAGAGTGAATAAGTTGGGGAGACCAAGCCTTGAATTTGACATTGTAAAAATTGACAGCAACTGTCTGATATTTCATTAATTTTTAAAACACTCAGTTTACCTAGAACTGTTTTCGGTATTTATTTCGCTTCAAATGTTCTGCATTTATTCCCTTTTAAAATTGTATAAAGTATTGCCAGTCACATGAGCTAAAAGGGTAAAATGTTAACTCCACAGAGATAATTTATGTCGGATTTGACAACTTATCTCCAAGACGAAATTGTCTATTTCTACCAGTTTGGTCTTTTTCAAATAAACTTAACCCTATGTCCTTGCTAGGAGATCGCATTTTTTGACAATTACATCTTTTGTCGCGCTTTTTAATTTTTATTCTAAACGAGACGGATCGTACAGCAATTCAAGTAGTGTTTACATTAGCAACTGATGATATACACTCCGGAAGTAATACAAATTGATAAAAGTTATAATCTCTAAGGGAGATAACAACACTTATTAAACTGGCCTATGCTAGATTTATCATTCATACATGTTATATATTGATTTTGGAAGGAGATTTGGCTTATTTAGTACTGAGATTTTATTAAAGTCTGAATGATAGAAGAGCGATATTTATCATTCATATATTGATATTGTAGGCAGATTTGGCGTATCTAGCTCTGAGATTTTATCGAAGTCTGAATGATAGACAAATAAACTACAAACAGATTACAGATGTTTCTATATATTCAACTCTACTTCATCATTATGCCAAAACTGTAAGTACCAGTCTACATGTATATTCTTACTATAGCCAAAGAACAGAAACTACTGTAAACCAACTGAATTTGGGGAGTGATTTATTTGTGATCTAGCTGCTTGAGTGAAAATGTGCCAAAAATAAATAGTAGTGAATATTCAAATCCTTGCACATGTTATATAAATGCACTAGTATTAGCAACAGAAAATTGCAAAAATTAGTCACTATAAACTTCACATGGAGGGACAAAATGTAAAATAAAGTATCTGCAAATAAAAGTTGGTTTACAGTAATATTGTTGAATTGAATATGTTTTTTATGCCCCCAGATCGATGATCTGGGGCATATTGTTTTTTTTGTCCTGTCTGTCTGTTTGTCGGTCTATGCATCCGAAACTTTAACCTTGGCTATAACTTTTGAACTATCTAAGGTGGACTTTTCATACTTGGCAAGTGTACTGTGTATAGGTCCAGTCAAGAGGAAGATAAATATGAAAAAAAAGGTCAGGTCAAAGGTCAAGGTCACAGAGGTCAAAAAGGGGTGAAATTGGCTGTGTTCACATATTTGACTGTAGAATCCTTATTATTTATCCATATTGACACGGGATTTGTCTCATGTTATTGCTAATAAAATTGCGCAACTGCAGTATGTCAACAGATTTGAGGTAGCATTTACCATTTTTGAGAAACAAGAGGCCCAAAGGGGGACAAACAGAAAAAAATGAATTTAAAAAGTTTTTGTCGGATCTTGATGCAGTATTTTTCTTAAGGTTTCTTATAGCATGTTTTAGCAGATACTTTTAACAATTAAAACTATTTCAATAAACAAAAGGTCCAAAGGGGCTTCATCTGTTTCAGAATAAAGGGGTTAAAATTGGGTGTTTTATGGTAATAAACAACTTTTGAACTATAAATACTTGGCAAGTGTATAGGTCTTGTCTGTATGAACATAAATATGCAAAAAATTAGGTCAAAGGTCAAGGTCATAGAGATCAAGAAGGGGTAAATTGGGTATTTTCATATATTTTACTGTGGAATCTGGGGGCATATGTAGTGTTTCACAAGCACATCTTGTTTTCCAATAAATTTAAGACCCCTTTTTAGTAGACATTTGCCTTTGAAATCTAAATATATGTAAATGTATTTTCCCCATAAACACTCCCTAAATGTACCCTTGTTCAGTGAATTGGCATCGTGTGGTTAAAATATGTTGTATATGAGCATGATGAGGTCCAGGGTAAACAAAGGTACTTATAGTTTTAGTATTTTTACAGGGAAATTTATCAAGGATGACAGAAATAAAGAATTGCATGGAAGAGTTAAATGTGAAAGCTAATCTCCAGTGCTATGCAGCTTTCCTGGAATCAATAGGCAGACAAGATACTATTGACTTGGTTAAAGGACAAGAAATACTCCTGGAATTAAAATCAGAGGTAAACTTATTATGTTGGAGAATTGTCATGCTGATATCAGCAAAAGTGCTTCACAATTAAAGTCCCGTGAAGAAAGTTGTGACCAGTAAGGGTAGTTACATGTAGATACAGTTGAACTTTGAACACCCAAAGGACTAATGAAAGCAGTTAGAGCCATCAAATTTAACTGTATTTCAAATTACACTTGGTTCTGGGAGCCTTTTTGTTTGAAGTGCATCTCATATTTATAGATTATTGCATGTCATTTTCCATTTTGTCCCTTGTATAAGATAGAGACACCCATATCAACATCAAGCCCAAAGGCCTAGCCTGAGGATCAGTACAGGTTGAGGGCTAATACTTTGGACGATGGTTGTATGTAAATAAACAGAAATTTACATGTATCTCAGATGTGGACATGAATTAATATACCAGAATTCAGACACCCCAAATTTGTTTGAAAAATAAATTAATCTGGTGGGTCAATTATCTAGTATAGGCAGGGATGAAAATCTACCAGGCCTTCATGGTATACAGTGAAACTTGTTACAATGCCTCTTTTTTGTTTGCAACCTTACTGTATTTGTAAATTTCCCTCAAAGTGTCACAAAACCCCTTTATTAGTACAAAAACTTGACTGGACAAAATGGGCTTAAACATGTAATAAAGTTTTTTATGCCCTCGCGACGAAAAGTCAGTGTGCATATTGTTTTACCCTCTGTCTGTCCGTTCATTCGTCCGTCCGTCCGTCCGTCCGTCGGCCCGTACGAATAAAAAACACAACTATTCATGTTTTTTTTAGAATGTTTGCAAACAAATTCCAACTACTTCAAAGGAATCTTACCTACAACAAGTAGATGTGCACACACACATATATTTTGGAATATTCAAAATGGCCAGAATTGCCCTGGGAGGCGCTCGATTCATTGTCCTGGACGTCCTGCACAGTTCCGTACAACAATCGAGTGATTGAGAACAGTGTTCTGGATCCGTTCCGTCTGTACTGACTTCAGAGGTGTTGTAGTGTGCACAGTCGGCCATTAAAGATGGAGTCAAATGTAATGGATGCAGGAAAACAAATGTGGATTTTTTGAATTTGTAACATATTAATAAATGCTTTCTATAAGATAATAAAGAAAATACTTTATCCTAGTTAAAGCAAACTTAGAAAACATTTTAAAGCTATTGACTTTTTTATATAACGATGCATTTATCAAAAGCAAGTCTGTCAAGTATTTATCCAGTTACGTTGAAAAAAATCATTTCATATGGCAAAATGTTGAGCCAGATTATCATGACCCCCTTTCATATTATTGGAACATATAATATTTTTTTTAGCTTTAACCTACAATTTTTGACAAGGGTTAAACCTACTATGCGAGGCATGTTACTACAATTACGAATTCTATTGAACATTTATTGTTGCTTCGGTATTCTACTACCGTTGTTTCATTGTTTTTATCTTCATTATCAACAAATTCGTTCGCGAAAGTAACTTTCACACAAGCGATGTCCATTTTGATATAGGAACTTCCTGTTCCAAGCCATTCGATTCGCTTGTCCAGAACATTGCGATCGGAACATGTCCAGCACAGAGAATCGAACGCCCCCATGAAAACTGAAAAAAAGGCTGGAAAATTCAAAGTGCTTCAAATTTGATGAAACTTTAGGGCTATTCCAGTAAAAATTCCCGCCAGGGGGTGGAACGCCACTTATTTTTATACCCCCCACCAAGAGAAAAATATTTTAAATATATAATTACACTATTAGGATAAAACAGAAATTTACCCACCACCAACAGAAAAAAAATAACTGGTGTTCCACCCCCCCCCCCCCCCCCCCCCCNTTACACAAAGGACGTCTAGCACCCATAGAAATGACTTTGGGTCTCAGATTTTCAAAATGGCTGCTATTGCTATGGAAACTGGAAAAAGGTGGGAAAATTCAAAGTGCCTGAAAATGGATGAAATGTTACAGGAAGATTGCCTAGCACACATAGAATTGATTTTTGGGCTCAGAACTTCCCTTTTATATTTTTGGGAAAAAGGGGAGGCATATCATTGTGTCCATACTTGTACTGTGTCAACACATGCTTAAATTTGCACTTGCCATATTGATTCAGGGTTCAATGAGCGGGGTCATAATTGTTTGCAATTTGGCAACAGCTCTAGTTTGTATACTTTTTTCACTACCAAAGGTGGGACACCAGTGAAGTTATGAATTTCAAATTCTTAATACTATAAATATCAATTTTTATAATGTAAAATATG
>MJUU01067037.1:63759-76696 GCA_002080025.1 Modiolus philippinarum | reverse complement strand
TTTGCTTAAGTCTGTTTCTCAATAACTACAAGCCATAGGTCAATGATATTTGGTATATAGCTTGGTCTTGGTTAGTACATGTCCGTCTGCCATATGGCTATTGACCTTGACCTCAATTTCACAGTCCAGTGACCAGGTTAAGTTTTTTTGCTTAAGTCTGTTTCTCAATAACTACAAGCCATAGGTCAATGATATTTGGTATATAGCTTGGTTTTGGTTAGTACATGTCAGTCTGCCATATGGCTTTTGACCTTGACCTCAATTTCATGGTCTAGTGAACAAAGTCGAGTGTTTCTGATTAGAATAGTTTCTTAATTACTGTTAGTGGAATGGTAATAATATTTGGCTTGTAGGTTGCTCTTGAGTAGTGCATGACTGTTTTAGCGACAAGCAGGGACGGGCGAGACATCTATTAGGGTCCACTCTTGTTCAAATATTGTACAGAACCAACATTTTATTTTAAAATGTTTGAAAATATCAAAAAGGTGCAATGCGAAATTCTGACCATGGATATAACAAATCTATGTTCTGACGAGCAGACTGCTCTACAAATAATTGAAATAATATTAGCCAGGATAATAAGACACACCGACAGGTAAATTTTTGACAGATTGTTGTCCAACAAAACAACAAACCTGTTTGTTGCCCCCAATCAACAAACATGTACTTACTTGTGGCCATGACAGGAAGTATTAGCGTGGTTTATACTTTGGTCCCTCTCTCTCTCATCCAAACGCTAATACACAAAACTTGCATACAGTCGGATAAATTCCGATTCCTAAGCGAAAGTAATATATCATGTTTATCCATCAGTGTTACCTAACCTCAGAGGCATGCAATTAAAAAAAAATGAAGGAAAAAAACATCTCTAGTTTTGAATCCTATAGGAAATAGATGTACCCAGGAAAGGCACAAACTTTGCCAATTTATCTAAATGTTCTGATGACAGCCCAAATACTTTTCAACTATATCGAGCAGTGCTTAGTACACTATCATTAGTACATGGCATGTATTTCACAGAAAAACATTACTTTTTTATGGTTTATATCATTAACACGTTCTCTATCTTGTATCCCTTACATTTTTGAAGCATTTTGTGTATTTCTCATATTCTTTTCTTTCTGCGACTTTACAAACGCGATATTTCTAGTGGACCCACTAATTCGCACATATTTTTTAATGAATATGAATATCTTTATTGTCGTAAACTAAGCTTAGTTGCAGAGAAGATAAATATATAAAATAAATAAATAAATAATACAATTTGCATGCGTGGAAGTACAAAAACACAAAATTACAGTATTTGTTAACTAGGAGGGGTAGAATACGAGTTTATGCATAAAAACAAACAATACTCATATTTTAGATATGTATTCCGTGTCAGGTAATTAGCAAGAAATATTTTTGTCGGTTTTGTGTAGATGTTAATTTTCTGAGATCAAAAATAAAATTTTACAATATTACAGATTTAGTAATGAGAAATCATTCAAGATAAAAAGCATTTTTTAAATGAAATAGAGTTTAGGTGCCTAAAACCAATAGTAAATAAAAGTCTAAGCANTTTTTATACGACTCTTGGGCTCACCAATCTTATAAATGCATGTATATTCAAGATTATGCGACAATGTGAATGATGTCTATATATATGCTTGTATTTTTTTCCATTTGAATAGTAACGCAATAAATTTTTAATTTGATTTCTATTCATAAAAAAAACACTATAACATTTATTAGATTCCCCCTTTTATAACACATTGGGCGAACTTCTACTTGTTTTTCAATTATAATATCTTGACTCGTCATTGTCAATTATTAACCCTCTTCTTTTCAATATTTTACTTATCTCTTTATATGAAGTCTGATATCTGAATGACACATTTTTTGTATATTTTGAAAAAAAAAACAACAGAAGATTGATTTTTATAAAATATGTTTTCAAATCCCATCCAATAAACGTGCACCCACGTGCAATTATAGCCTCAGTATATTGTTTCTATTGATGTAATTTCCGTCAATCATCATACAGGTAATTATGTAAAGATTTGAAAATTGGCTTAGAAATTATTACGCAACACCTGAGGGGACACAGGTGTTAAAATCTGTGTCACCTGTGTGCGAGAGATCATGGACATCAAAAATTGCTTGCTGCTTGTCAATGTCAAAAATTTATCATTGAACGATTGATATTGAAGAAAAACGCAACAGTTAAAAAAAAAGAAAATAAATAACTTTTATGTAATATAAATAGCTAAGTATATCAAAATGATATAATGCATCCTTTAATATACAAAAGTAGGATTTGCACTTTCAATTAAATCATTTCAATCGTATAAATTCATAAAGACAAAAGTATTTTTTATTTAAATTCCTTTTGGGTTTATTTACATCCTTTTTATTTTTTGATTATTGGCCACATCAAAAATCATCTGTGCGATTTAAATTACGTAAACTAATCTGTATCGGTGCAGACTTTTAAAGATACATTGTATTTCCCATGATTCAGTAGTAGGTTTTGACATAATACCTACAATTACAGTCAAAACATATTATCGAAATTCTTTAATAACTTCTTTATTTTTTCGAATTTTTCAATAAAACTTGAAATATAAGCATTTTTCATTACAAGGAACAAAATAAGCCAACATGTAAAAAATTGTGAATTTTCCCTTTAATGTAAGGTCAATAATATTTGGTATTTGGGTTTGTCTTAAATGGAACATGACAGCCTGCTGTTTGGCTTTAGCCCTTGACCTCATTTTCATGATCTAATGAACATGTTTGGTTTTTCAGTATCTGTCAATGATATTTTCATTTTTGATGATTCATGACAGTCTGCTCTATTGCTTTTGTCACTTACCCTAATTTCACAGTCTAGCGAATATGTTAAGTTTTCTGATTTAGTCAGTTTGAGAATTCACATCAATTTTGTGACCATGAAGGGATGGGCGAGACATCAATTTGGCTGGAAATTTTGAGCTGTTGTTCTCTCATTAGAGACGAGAAATATTTTTATCACACCGGTCAGCATTGGTTAAATTTGCCAGAAATTAGAGAAATATTTTTTCACAGGTGGAGGAGAATAATCCTTTCAGCGGTGTTGTATCAACAGATTATCTCACAAAACAGCTGAAGGCACAAATGGACCTGGAAAGTCATGATATTGTTAGTGTACCTACTATAGAGAGAAAATTACCTCTGACAGAAAAGGACATAGAAATGGTAAAATTTACTGATATAGAAACATGGGACTTGATCCAGAACATACTATGCAATGGACGTATTCAATACAAATTTCCAAGATATCAGGGGGAACCTTCCTGATATTGGTTGATCGGATAGTAAGAAGAGTACAAATTGTTGACCAAACCAATTTTAGCAAAGAAGTATTATTTCATTAGCAAATTGGGCTATTGATTGAAAAAAGTCTATAGCCCAATTGAAATTTTAGGGGCAAAGGCACTTTCTAATTTCAGTACCTGCATATACACAAGGACAACTTGTAAGATTATAAACAGAAAAAATGGATATGTAGTTACAACAGGAAATCTAGTATAAAACTAATTTAGTACAAAAATAAGTATGCTTTGGGAACTTAATTGATTTATAGCTTCCAAAACATTGTTGTATTTCAGAATCTCATGATAAAAAGAGAAAATAATCACACAAACAAAAAAAACCAATATGGTATAAACATATGCTCTGTATATACAGGGTATAGTCGACTTGCCGTAATCCGTTATTTTTAGGTTCAGTTTTAATGCATGAGTTGTTTTAAGACATAGAATTTGGTGGCATGCTTGATAGCATGTATTCAGGTACATGCATTTAAATTTTGTGCATTAAAAATCATTGGAGTAACCCAAAAATGACTTGTGTCTTTATAAAAAAAAATTGTGAGAAACTAACTTAGAATGTGGCATTCAAAAAGGCTGCCATGTTCATAGAACCAAAGTCATGTAGATAAAATTTATTTTTCATCTGAAAAATTGTTTTCATACTGAATTTTATGTATCCCATTGATATGAATGAATTATTTTCTGTCGTTACTTTCAGAAAAAGAAGTTAGATGAATTAAAACAATCTTGGAGAAACACTTTACATAATGCCTTCAGAAACAAACTTAGAAAATTACAGCATGGAGAAAGAGGTAATGTATTTAGATATTGAGAGCAAAACAGTATGACAGTATTCAGTCTCCTTGCAAAATCTATGATACAGCCTCCAAACAAATATCATGCCATTGCACAAGAAATTCTCTCACACAAAAACACATTATAACAACAAACTTTAAAATAGCCATAATAAAGTATTAAATGTGCCTATCTGCCTTAGAAGTTGATGAGAATCTACGAATATTTTTATTATGGCCTTTATTATCCCCTCGCCAAACGGAGTTTGGGAGGGAATATAGCATCTCACCAGTCGGTCCGTCAGAGTGTCGGTCCAAGTGTCCGTCCGAGTGTCCGTCCGTTCGTCCCACCTCAGGTTAAAGTTTGCGTTAAGGTTCATATCTGAGAAACTACATGTTGCACATCAATCATCTTTGGTCAGTGGATGCGTCTTGAAGAGTGATACTGCTTCAGATGATAATTGGGTCACTCTGACCTACATTTTACGCTTCAATGACTCAGGTTAAAGTTTGCGTTAAGGTTCATAGCTGAGAAACTACATGTGGCACATCAATCATCTTTGGTCAGTGGATGCGTCTTGGAGTGTGATGCTGCTTCAAATGATAATTGGATAATTCTGACCTACATTTTAGGCTTCACTGACTCAGGTTAAAGTTTGCGTTAAGGACTACATGTTGCACATCAATCATCTTTGGACAGTGGATGCGTCTTGGAGAGTGATGCTGCTTCAGATGATATTTGGGTCACTCTGACCTACATTTTACGCTTCAGTGACTCGGGTTAAAGTTTGCGTTAAGGTTCATATCTGAGAAACTACATGTGGCACATCAATCTTCTTTGGTCAGTGGATGCATCTTGGAGAGTGATGCTGCTTCAGATGATAATTGGGTCACCTTGACCTACATTTAATGCTTCAATGACTCAGGTTATAGTCTGTGTTTAGGTTCATATCAGAGATACTGCATCATTCATCTTAGGTCAGTGGATGCCTCATGGAGAGAGATGCTGCTTTTGAGAATATTTTGAAATTTTAACTGAATTTGCTACAGGCGAGGGGATAAGCTGTCGTTTCCGACTGCTCCCATCTTGTTAAGAGTAAATTTTCACAACTAAAGTGTCATCATTGCAGTTATTTCCAAAGTTTAAACAGTTGATAGATAGTGACAGGGTTGCCACAGACCCAGGAAAATGGGAAAAACCAGGGATTTTTGTTTTAGGTGCTTCCGGTTGGAAAATAGGCTGGAAAATGCGAAAAATAAAAAAAAATCTGGGGAAAATCCTTGAAAAACGAAATACCGGATATGTAAATAAAATGAATTACATCCCTTTAACCCTTGTTCAATTTGCACACTTACTTGAATAAATCAATCCCTCACCATATCTGATTTTCTCCTTCTTCGAGGATGAAAGGATCATAGTGAGTGGAATATAACGTTAGACTGCATTATTCGGATTATTTTTTCTCCCATTCGTCGTTATGAAATAACTGTCGCTTGCTTGTAAAGAGTTTATGGTAATTGTTCGCTTGTACACATGATGTGTATTCACCATCCTTATCTTTACAATATTAATGTACACCAACTTCAAGGGACGCTCTAATGGGTACTGTACATCTCGATCGTTTGTATTTGATCATTTGTTCTCTGTCAGCTTTAAGCATTAATTCCACCTTATATAATAATGCTGGCTTTTGATTGGTTCACAAGTATTGAATATTTTGACAAATGTCATGATTTCCCCTATTTGGTATTTGCCATCACAGCGTTGCATTTTTAATTAGAAAATGTCTGTAAGCCATGGATGCCCCGCCAATAAATATATCGCAAAACCTGAAATCATAATTTGACTGAAGTCATTCATGCATAAAATGTAGGTCATCAACACCCAATTGTTAGTGAAACGGGTAGTTCTTCAATAGATGAATGTTTCAGTGAAATATCGTGATGCTACAATACATAGTCGTTGAAAATCAGACTTAAATGCAAAAGTTAACCAAAGTCACTGAAGCATTAAATATAGGTCAAAGCCACCTAATTATACCCCACGCAACGAAGTTGCGGAGGGTATAATGTTTTTGACTGGTCCGTCCATCCCTCAGTCCGTCCGTCAGTCCGTCAGTCCTGTTCTTGTCACTGCAACTCCTCTGTAACTGCTTGACGGATTGCTTTCATATTTGGTAGGATTGTTGGTCATGATGTGTAGATGTGCATACTATACCGCCATATTGATCGGATGATTTTTGTGGGAGTTATTGAACTTAGACTATTTTCAATTAAAATACCAAAGTATCATCTTGTCACTGCAACTCCTCTGAAACCGTCAATGGATTGCTTTCATATTTGGTAGGATTGTTGGTCATGATGTGTAGATGTGCATACTTTACTGCCTTATTGATCGGATTATTTTTATGGGAGTTATTGGACTTGAGTTATTGGATTTAGACTATTTTCAGCTAAAACAGCAAGTATCATCTTGTCACTGCAACTCCTCTGAAATTGCCGAATGAAATGCTTTCATATTTGGTAGGATTTTTGGTCATGATGTATAGATGTGCATACTTTACTGCTTTATTGATCAGATTATTTTTGTGAGAGTTATTTGACTTAGACTATTTTCAGCTAAAACATCAAGTATCTTCTTGTCACTGCAACTCCTCTGAAACTGCTGAATGGATTGCTTTCATATTTGGTAGGATTGTTGGTCATGATGTGTAGATGTGCATTCTATACTGCCTTATTGATCGGATTATATTTATGGGAGTTATTGGACTTAGACTATTTTCAGCTAAAACAAGTATCATCTTGTCCTGGGTAATTTCCCTTTAAAATCTGACTGTTTTCAAATCTTCTTTGGTTTACTTTTCTCTTNTAAGTTTAAGAGAAATTCCCTGCTATCACTTTATTAAAAACAATTATTTTTTACATAATCAAGAGTAAAAAAGGTGTTTTTATACAAATTTTTACAATTTTTGGCTAAAATACTTCCATAATCTTTACTTATTTCACATTGTAATAATTTGAGTATATAAATGTATATTGTGTCCTACATTGGTCAATGTTTGCCTTCAATGGAAATATCTTTCCCAGATACGGTAGTAGAAGTTTTTCGTCTTCATAGTCTGAATGGACTCTACTACTAACCTGGTTATGCCATGGTGAGTTTTTGCTATCGCTGTGTCTTGGGTCTGTCAGTCATACACTTTTCATTCAAATGTCTTCTCTGAAATTGCTGGGCCAATTGGAACCAAATTTGGTCACAATAGTCAATAGCTGGTCCCCTTTAAAAATGTGTTTGGCAAGTCAACACTCCATCCAAGATGGCTGCCAGTTCGATCTTTGTCGAAAAATGGACCCTATATTCCAAGATCTCTGAAACTACTGGGCCAATTTGAACCAAACTTGGTCACAATGGTCCTTATAGGTGGTTCTTTTTAGCTCGCTGGGACAAATGTCCGGAGAGCTATTGTCATCACCCCGGCGTCGGCGTCGTCGGCGTCGTCAGCAAAACTTTAACCTGGCCTGTGGAATGGAGACCTGAAGAACTAGGATGTTGATATTTGGTATATGACATCCTTGTGATGAGAGCTTTCTATTGGTACCATATTTGTAGACATTTTGACCTTGACCATGCCCTTAGGGCAATTTTTAAAAAAAACTTTAACCTTGCCTCTAGAAGGTAGGCTTCTAGTGATAGGCTGTTCATATTTGGTATTTAACTTCCTTATGATGAGAGCTTTCTTGTGGTACCATATTTGTAGACATTTTGACCTTGACCTTGCCCTAAGGGCAAATTTTTGAAAAACTTTAACCTTGCTTCTAGGCTTTTAGTGTTAGGGTGTTCATATTTGGTATGTTACTTCCTTATGGTGAGACCTTTCTAGTTGTACCATATTTGTAGACATTTTGACCTTGACCTTGCCCTTAGGGCAATTTAAAAAAAAAAACTTTAACCTCGCCTTTAGAAGGTAGGCTTTTAGTGGAGGGTGTTCATATTTGGTATACAACCTCCTGATGACGAGGGCTTTCTTCTGGTACCATACTTGTAGACATTTTGACCTTGACCTTACCCATAGGGCAATTTGTAAGAAAAATTAAACCTTTCCTCTAGAAGGTCAACCTTTAGTGGTAGGGTGTTTATATTTTGTAAGTAACTTCTTTAGGCCAAAAAAAATATATTCTTGTTTCCTGCTTCCCGACCGACCCTATTTTTTTGTTGCCGAATTTAAAAATTTCATGCTGTTTGTGAAAAAGTTAAGAGCAGAAACAGACATTTTTATTGGCAGCTTGGTGAAAAATATTAGTCAAGCTTCAAAATGTAACACCGCTTATTCACTTTGTTGAATATTGCCATAATTACGTTAAAATTAGCCCTAATTGATCAAAAACATTGAAACATAAATAAAAATGGCGTCCCTTTCCGGAAATTGAAACAAATAACGGACCAGATTGGAAAGGATACGTTATTTTTCTGGATCTTCCCAACAAAACAAGAAAAAAACATTTGGTAAAATAAAATAAAATGCCGACTGACCGACCCTATTTTTCAAAGTGTGGTAGCAGGAAACAGACATATATATTTTTTTGGCCTTATTGTGAGAGCTTTCTGGAGATACCAAATTTGTAGACATTTTGACCTTGACCTTGCCCTGAGGGCAATTTTTTAAAAACTTTTAACTTTGCTTCTAGAATTAAGTGGTTTAATGATAGGGTGTTTATATTTGATATGTAACTTTCCTGTGAAGAAAGCTTTTTATTACTTTCGAATTTATTGTGCATTGAAGTTACTGAAATCCTCGGCGAGCTATGTTGTCTTCTGACAACTCTTGTTAAAAGAAATGTCTGGCAAATCTGTATCATATCCAAGATGGCTGCCAGCGTTGAATACAGTTTTAACATTGGACCCTACGGGAAAGCATTCAAAGATCTTTTCCTCTGAAACCACTGAGGCGATTGGAGCCAAACTTGGTCACAATAGTCCTTGGGTGGTCCCCTTGAAAAATTGTGTCCGACAAGTCCGCATGTCATCCAGGATGGCCCCCCCCAGTGGGGAACTTTGTCAAAACTTGGACAATATTGCAAAAATCTCCTTTGAAAATACTTGGCCAATTGGAACCAAACTTAGTCACAATGGTCCTTAGTTGGTCCCTTTTAAAAAATGTGTTCGGCAAGTCCACATCATATTCAAGATGGTGATGGTGAATGAAAGGGGAACATGGTTTTAACATTGGATCCTATAAGGAAACATATTCAAAGATGTTCTCCTCTGAAAGCACATGGCCAGTTGGAATCATACTTGATCACAGGTGGTCCTTTCTTGGTCCCCTGCACAAAATGTGTCCAGCATGTCCACGTAGCATCCAAGATGGCATTCAGCGGTGAACAGTTTAACCTTGGATCCCATTGGAAATCATTTAAAGATCTCCTCTGAAAATGCTAGGCCAATTGGAACCAAAGTGAGGCACAATGATGCTTAGATGGCCTTCTTCAAGAAGGTGACAGTCAGTCTACACTCCATCAAAAATAGCTGGGGAATATAGTTTAATTTTGGATCATATAACATCAATGTCTATCAACAAACTTGAAATTGAGACCCTTAAACATTTGGATTATTTTGACTAATTGTGTCAGCCATGGCCCAGGTGAGCAATACAGGCTCTTGGGAGCCTCTTGTTATGTATAATATTGCTTATAGGATATTTTTTAGTTCAATAATGCAGGATTTTCTGATATGTGGAGGCTTGGGGTATGTGAGCTTGCTCACTAAGGTTCTTTAATTGTCAATGATTTGGGTTAATTAATTAGATGAAGCATCATTGTCCTATAATGTGTAGTTGTTGAGAAATGGACTTTTAACACAAAACTTAACCAGAGTCACTCAAGCATGAAATGTAGGTCAAAGAGTCAAACTACCTAGTGAACTCTGTAGTACTATCAAATATCAACCTAAATGGCCTACTAATATTGTTCTACCTCTTACAGTTTCTGAGAAATGTACCTTAGCGCAAAACTTAACCGGACGTACGGTCGTACGGACGGAAGGACGGAAAGTGTAACACTATATGCCCCTTCCACATTCATGGGCGGGGCATAAAAATACCACATTCTAAAAATAGCATCATTCCTTACAATAACAAATCCCACTTTTTAAAGACAATGCATTATTCAACCTCCATGAGTGAAACAAAATATACAAATAAAATCAATAATCTCAAAGTTGGTATATAGAAGAAATGTTGAAATGTGTATTCGATGTCAATTTCATCTTGAAATGAGAATGAATGGTGTCATCATTGGTATGTAGTTCTGATTGCAAAACTGATTTTAAACACTTTCATTTATTTTGTGTCCATTATGTTTAATTACAGAGGACCTTAGCAAACCGTTAAAAAAAATAATGTGTTAATTGTTAGTTTTTTTCGCTAAGAAATACTATAAGCGGAGTTTTTTTACGAAAACAAATAGTTCATTTTGACAACCTCAACTCAGAGCATGACGATACCATATCAAGTACACATTCACCTGAATTTAAAAAAATAATGACTTTTTAATCCCAAATTAGAAATGTTAACAAAATGTATTTTAGTATTGTCAATTCTCAAAATGAGAGTTGCATGGATGAATTTACACTGGCTTTATATCCAAAATATGTATTGAAAACAATTATCATCCGTTAAATTTTCATTTTTCATTAAGGCAAGAAGAAAGATATTCGGTGGAATTAAAGAAATATATCATTTTGTTGAGTGATATTTTCTAGAAATACCGACTTCGAGCTGCACAAATTTTCCTGGCCTTAACGGCTCAGGAAATATGTCCAGCCTCTCAGTCGGTATTTTTCGGTAAATATCACTCAACAACATGATATATTTCTATAATATCGGTTTATGGATTTCCAAATATTTTGATTTGATCAGCACTGAAGAGACATAAATAGTCGAAATGGTTATATGCAGAAACCAAATTCACAGCAAACTTCGGCATTTTGTTATTTAACCACGATGCAGCCCAAAACACGTTTTCAAAGCAAAAAATTGATATCCCGTATATCCGGAATCTATAGTGAATTGATAGTTTTAAAATGATTGACATACATGTACTGGTCAGCAAATAAATGTGACAACATGTTAGTGTCGAATGAGGTTAAAAAGACTAAAGCTAATCCAAGGTGAACAAATGAAAGACAGCTTATTCCCGACTTTGTTCAGGCAGGTATTATAAGCTAAATGGTTGGTTTAATTTAAGTTTAATTATGCATTTAACCTCACTTTTATATGAAGTCTGTCAAAAGTTTTGTATGGGAACCATGCACAATAAAGCAACACCATATATGAAGAGTTCAGATTGCTACATTACTGAATAACACATGAATACATGAAGATATGTGGTTTAACATCATTGTATCTCATAATTTTTATATGTTTTAATCCTTGAAAACTTGTGAAAATCCTTGAAAAATCCTTGAATTTTACATGAAGGAAAGAGTGGCAACCCTCCTAAAAATTTAACTGAGGTAATAAGTAGAGCATACACAGTATACTGAATACAGTTGTTCCACTAAAATTAGAAAAGGAGGAGGAAGGAAGCAAAATGTTTATTTGTGGACATGCATTATAATCATTAATGGTTGTCTATCTGTAGAAACATACAAAAAAATATGAAAATATTAAGTATTTTGTATATTTTTGGATCTTAGAACTCTTTCCTACCCCTAAGTTGATATGCCTTGGAAATTTTAGAGCTGACAAATAATTTTCCACCAGAATTGCTATATAATTTATGCCCTGAACCAATCTGAATAATTTCTACTCGTACATACTATTAGTTTTTGGTTCATCATTTTAAAATGTTTATTGTGAAATACATGGACATATTGAATTCAGTCACTAGTTACATTTCCTGTATTATATACTTTCAGACAAACATGGAATGACGTTAATGCCATATTTGAAGTTATTTGAACCAAAGGAATATATCGACTTATTAATGTCTGTAAGTACACCATTGTTGAAACTGTGAAGAATGACAAACATGCCAATTTTGATGGCATGGAAGAATTACTTTGAAGGCCAATCACAATCTTTCCCATTAGTCACCATCCATAAGCCAGAGACTAGAAATTAAGAAATGGATTATTGTAAGCTGGCTCTATGCTAATAAGAACATGGTAAGACCTTATATTTATCGATATTTTATACCGAGCGATAGCGAGGTATAAAATGAGGATAAATATAAGGTCTTACCATGTTATAGTTAGCATAGAGCCCAATTACAATAATTTATTTCTGTTCTAATATGGTTAAGAAATGTTCTGAAAATTTGAAGCGGTTCTAGGAGGATGTTTTCAAACTCCATTTTGGTCGTAAAAATTAATCGAAATACACCATGAAAAAACATACACCAAGCATATTAAAGTGGTAAAATTGACTTTTATCCAATTTTTTGTTTAACATTAAGCCTTATTTACAGATGAAATTAATAAAAATGTGTTATTCCTGTTTGAACTATTTACGGTTGAGATTATGACGTCCGGTATTCATAATGTGACGTCAACGAGGGCTCTATGCTTATTAGAACCCTGTTGTGTTCTCAAAGCGTTTGAAGGACGCCGTATTAGAATCAGTCTTAAACTACTAAAAATTACAATTCACTAGCATTTTTAGCTCATCTCACGAAGTGAGGGGGCTTATGTGATACCCCTAGCGTCCGTGTCTGCATCCACGTCGGCGTAGGCGTCCGGTTAAAGTCCATTCCCGCTTACTGACATGGCCCACATCAACCATACTGGTATGTATGATGCATTTTGGGATG
>MJUU01067037.1:41399-58624 GCA_002080025.1 Modiolus philippinarum | reverse complement strand
AGGGGTCAAAGGGGCCAAAATTGCAATTTTTCTAAATATGTCAAATCTTTATTTTTCATCAGATTTCGATGGATTTTTTTTTTTTATTTCTATGGATGTAAAGTGTTAGTTTATAGTAACATATATTTTGCATAGCTCTTACAGTTTTTTTTTATCAATAAGTGATCAAAAGGGTTGATTTTTTCCGTAGTTTGTTTCCAGCTAATAACTGTGTCAAGCTTCTTTTCGTGTCCATCTAATTATTGTGTCAAGGTCTTTACTGTGTCCACATTCACTTTGAGCTACTTTTGTTGAAATTTCAGTGATTGACATGCTGCGGTCGTATCATGCTGCGCTCGGCTTAGCCCTTTATTTAGAATTGAGATCAAAGTTTTTTCACCTAAATTTACATAGAATGCATGGGGAAATATGGAAAGGCAATTTTTAGCTTAATAGAAATGAACTTTTTATCCACAAGAATTTGATGTAATTTTGTGAACAGATTGTTTATGATGTAATTTATTGGTAACAAGAGAAAAATATATATGTCACCATGTCTCAACAGAGATATTTTACAAAGTTTCCGGATTAAACATTATTTAGGGGGAAAGGGAGTTCATTCGCAGCAAAGGTAATGAAATATTATGTTTCACATCTGTCATTCATTTATGATGTCACTAAGGAAAAGCTGTCATATTACTGTTCTGGCCTGAAAATCAAACCTACCCTGTATCGGGCTCTTTATTTTTTTTATGCAAGATTGAGTAGCGCAGTGCAACAGTGTCTATCTACATTAAGTTTTAGAAATTCCCAAAATTTATTTATCTTGAATTATGAAGAGTAATAGCATTAACCAAATAGGTTATGATAATTTTGGTGAAATTAGACCATATATTACATTTTATCACTTCAGGTAGTGCGAAAACCTTGAATTAAATACATTGTTTATACCCGTCTCCTTTTTATGCCCCCAGATCGAGGATCGGGGGGCATATTGTTTTTGTCCTGTCTGTCTTTCTGTCTGTCTGTTTGTCTGTTTGTCTGTGCGTCCGAAACTTTAACCTGGGCTATAACTTTTGAACTATATAAGGTAGACTTTTGATACTTGGCAAGTGTATAGGTCTAGTCAAGAGGAACATAAATATGCAAAAAAATATAAGGTCAAAGGTCAAGGTTATAGGGGTCAAAAAGGGGTAAAAATTGGAATCTGGGGCATATGTAGTGTTTCACAAACACATCTTGTTATTTTCAGGAAATTGAGCATTTATCCAGTATTTCTGCGCATTACAGTCCTTCCTGTAGCTCACTCTGGACAAGACTAGGTGGAAGAATATATAACAGATATATCGTAAAATACAAACAACAGGCAGGCATTTCTGACAAGGTAAGGATGTGAAATCTACTGAATATGGGACTTTTGAGTTGCTTAGACACCAGAAAAATTTCTATTACTATACTAAAAAAATCAATACATTGAGAGGGAATCACTATTACACTGTTGAACTTAGGGTAATTTATATTTAATGTATTTGTAGCACTTCAGATTTTTCGTTATAAATACACATCAATTTCATAAATAGTTTGTTTTGTAGGTGGTCTTATTTATTTCAATAGGTCAGGAATCCAGTTATTCCTTCTTACTGGTATTTTAGGTGATTGTTTCCACCTTCAGTTACATGAGAGATCCTATCTTGAAAGTGTTGTATTATACTGTATACTCTAGTTCTTAGAAGCTTGATTGAAAGGCAATGAAAAACTTCTAAGTATTAAATTTCCAATTGGGTATAATCTTACATATACTGTGAAAGTGCTATTGTTCATGGGGTTCCAATTTTCGTGGATTTCTTGGTTGGCATAAACCACCAAATTGAGTTCCAAACGAAATGCATTTTTCTCCATAGAGTTCTAATGTATGAAATTTGAAACCACGAATTTAAGTATCCATGAGATTGTGATATTTATGAAAACCAAGAAAATTGACATTTATACAGGCTTTTCCTGAATTAATTTTGAGTGAGGAAGGGGGTTGGAAGGCAGCTCTTTTAAATTTTTCAGGTGGTTATAACAGGTTTGATTTAAGCACTATAGGGCTCTTCCATGGCAAGTAAAATCTGTGCAGGGCAATTAAATATGATCCAGACTTGTCCACTTGTCAAGTTTAAGTTTTATTTATCTTCAATTTTGAATGTAGAAAGGCGAGTTGATTACTGGAAGGACAAGTAATATGTATTAGAAACTTGTCTGCCACAATTATATTTAGTAAAAGACCTGACTTTAAAAATGCATATCTATGTTTTATCTTTCAGTTAGAGAAGATTTACACTGATTTTGCAAAGTTTTATAATGATCCTAACTCGGAGATAATAAACCATAGGGAATGTTGGAAAAACTTATGCTCAGAGCATACGGATGGTCCTACGGTTGTAAGTAGCTGTATGTACAATGTTTGAAAAACTTGTACTTTGATGATATTGATGGCTCCACATCGTGACTCATTTCATGTAAAATTTTAGTAAAATGTGCTCAGTGCATTCTATGTATGTTATGTTACATAGAAAATATTTGAAGAGCTTCCACTTTGAACTTTTTGATTGCTTTCAACTTGTAATTTGTGTTGGAATGAGCATGTGAATTGGTACCAATGTAAGTAATTGTACATGTACTAGGGATGATTTTTCTCCACTTTTCAGCCAATTTTCGCTATTGGTAGTCCAGATTTGTCCTTTACAATTCTTTTATTACAAGGAGATATTTGGCTTCTGGATAATTACTATCACTAAGTCCGTAAATCATCACTCATATGGATAATTACTATCTCTAAGTCCGTAAATCATCACTCATATGGATAACTTTTGTTTAGAGTATAATGCTGGATCTAAAGTTGAAAAATAACTTTTGTGAAATATGGAAAGAACTTTTTTTCTAAGCATAGCAATGCTTCACAAATGTAAATTATGGGAGGTAGAATTTGGAAAAACATGCACTCAGAACATGTTGGTGGCTTTACTACTGAATCATTGCACATGTACGTGTATGTACAGCGGTTATTTATCATTCTTTAAAATTTGTGGACTTTTTTTTTCAAGGAGCATACTCACTAAAGATTTGATCAAAGTTTTTCACCACAGCACAATAATGGTGAATATTTTATTGATAGAAGTTTCTATTTTCTAATATGTTCAACAAAATGAAGTAAAGGCTTCAAAATTAAAGAAGAGACTTATTAACATTTTGGTAGTAATTAATTGGAATTATTATTTATTGTAGGATCCACCATTGAAGAGCTGGTCATATCATCTCAAAAAAACAGTGAGTACCGTACAAACTCGTTAGGGCTATTCCATTAAAAAGGATGTACCAGAGTCGGAAGGTAGTAAATTAAAATTCTTGTTGGTTCTTGTTGGTTTTGTATTAATTGCTATACTCATATTTGTCCATTACCCTTGGTTGTGGGGGTAGTAGAAAATTGCCTTTCCACCCCTGGTACATGCATTTTTATGGAAAAGCCCTCAACAGGAAATCAGTCAAATCTGCATAAACAGTATTTCTGTGTAAACCAAACTCTTAGTTAAAATGATATCTGTATCAACTAAACTCTGAGAGAAAAATCTTCTAAACCGAAACCTGATTAAAAAGGAAATCTGTGTATACCAAACCCTGAGTAAAAAGGAAATTTGTATCAAGTAGACTCTAGAAAAAGAAAAATCTGCTGACACCAAACCCTGTTTAGATATGCATACTGTATCCTGGTTGTCAAAAAAATCTCAGATACAATGTTTGTGTAATCCGATTCAAGTCTCAGAGTCACAAGTTTTAAAAAGGGGGACATCTATAGATTTATGGTCTGATAAATCAAATACTGCAATAAAAAGGCACTATAGTTTTATGCAGCTAGGTAAACAAGATAGGATTGTATATTGATATTCTGTTTAGACATACAGTAGAACTTCATGGCTCGAACTGCAAAAGCTTGAACACCATGGATGTCTTGAACCCATTTTCTGGTCCCAAAATAGATCGACCTCGATAACTTGAACACAACTGTAGCTCGGATTGTTTTCATTGGTCCCTTGGGTGTTCGAGCCATTGAATTTGGACCGTACATAACTGTATTTCATCAATTAAAAGTCACAGTGATGAAAATTTTCACAACAAACCAGAAATAGTACTAAATATCTATTTTTTTTCCTGGAGACAGTTTGATTTAAACCCCATCAGGGCTATTCTAAACATACATTGTACCCAGGGAAATGCACTTTAAATCACCTCTTTGTATGGGTAGCTAGTATTCTGTTTGGAATAAAAATGCTTTAATTTTCTAAAATTTCTGACATGGGTTGCTAAATTTCCTAAAATAAGAAAATTCTATATGACATTCCTACATGTATATGGCATGATCTACATTTGTATTTTTAAAAAGTTTTAAATATGAAGATGAATATACCCCGGTACAAATGTTGTGTCTATTAATGAATTTTTTTAATTGAATTACAGATTGGGAAGACCTTATATGACTTGATTATGTATGAACTAAAGATTGATGCAAATTTAATAAGTTCAACAGAAGACAAAAAGTAAGTTTTTGGAAGTTATGATAGATCTATGGTTCCTGATTTATTTTATACCTGTATTAATGGACACCTCTATAAAACAGGCACCTGTCCATAACAGACAGTCTTGTGTCCCCCAGATGAGATTTCCTATATAAATACCCCCTTCAAAAGTGGCTCTATACAACACAGGCAGCAGGCACCCTTTTAGGTCCGAATTGGTGTTTAAACTCACAAGGAAAACCTATGGTTGGAGAAAGAAACAATGATCTCAGTATGAGCTATCTTCAACCTTCAAATATTTCATTAAATTGATAATATATAGGTATTAAACGTGAAATGTCTTAAATAGGTTTTTGAGTACAAAAACCATACCATTATGAACATGACATTACAATAAAATTTTACATACATGCACATAACTGCATATGGCAACTAACCTCTATATAAAGGCCACGGGACTACAAAGGTCAGTATTCTTTCTTTCTTTTGGTTCCTGTTAAATACAGGTTAAACTGTTTATTGAGAAAAAATTAGTCTTATATAATTGAAAAACAAAAAAAATAAAACTAAAAAATAAAACACAGAAGGGAAAATTTCACAACTCAAAAGAAGCTTGCCAAATTTCCTTGATGTAAAGATTGAAGTTTTATCAGAAAGGTGTTTCAGATTTCTGTATAGGCAGTTTCTACTGTTGAAGTGCCTTTAAAATCTGCATCACAAAATAATCATCATTATCAGGAACAAAGCACTTAAATCTGTAGAATTATTTTGAATCTGCTGCATGTCTTGATCTGTTGGAAACTTAGAATGTTAAAATTGATTTACTGTAAACTTAACAATTTTACGCTGAGGTTGATTTTTGCAATTTTGGTGGATAAACAAATTGCAATGGTTTATTTCCATGCTAAATTCTTTCATATTTGATGTTGTTATTGCTTTTACATTTTATATATAACATATCTGACCAGAAGTATTTTCATCGGAGAAATTTTTGAAGATTTTTCTTGATCACGAAAATAGCGAAAAAATTATCCTTCCCACACAAATACTTCCAAATTTACAGTAATTTTGACTATTTTTATTTTCAGGAAAACAGTGCCAGCATTTTATTATGTCTATCGATCATTTCAGTACACAAAAAAAGCAGAATTAAAGGTAATATTGATATATTTGCATATAATCATTCAGCGGAAAAAGCTGCAAAATATAAACTACATTGAAAATTGATATTTATGCTTTGAAAGTCCTTAAAAAGTACTTGATTTTAATCATAGAAAATGTGTATGAACCACGAGTTACATACATATATGCCTGCGTGTTTGAAATGAAATTTTTTATACAACCGCAAAAATTTTTGCGGTCATATAATGGTATGGTGCTGTCGTCGTCGTTGTTGTTGTCGTTGTCGTCGTCTGTAGACACTTTTGTTTTTGGTCAATAACTTTAGTTCCAGTTGATCGATCCTTATGAAATATTAACACAATGTTCCTTGGCACAAAAGGAAGGCCTGGAATAGTTTTGGTTATTGTGGCCCCACCCGTTTGTAAAAAAGGGGCCAAAAAGGGTTACATTTGTTGTTTTCACATATTTGACTGTAGAATCTTTATTATTCATCAGATTTTGATATGGTTTCTTTCAGTGTTCTCCTGAGGAAATTTCCAATCAGTAGTATGTCAGCGGATTTTATGTGGCATGTACCATTCATGAGATAAATGGGGCCCAAAAGGGGAGATTCACAAAAATTTCATTTCTTTTATTTTTAGTCCGATTTTGTTGCATTTTTTTCAATGGATTTCATATGTAAAATAAACTTGACGCTTAACTATTAGACTTTTGATTACTTGTTTTGTTTCAGAGCTATGAGGGGCCAAACAGGGCCAAAATTGCAAATGTGCAGATTACGTAAAATTTTTATTTTTGATCGTATTTTGATGGGATTTTTTTCTTTTTCTTTACATTCCTCTTGTCTTAAGCTTTCAGCTTTATGCCAACAGATTTTTCGTATCCCTTACCGTTTCCGAGCTGTAAGGGGTCAAAGTGGTCAAAATTGCAATTTTCACAAATATGTTAAATCTTTATTTCTCATCGGATTTGGATGGGATTTTTTTTCTTTGGATTCCTCTTGTTGTAAGCTTTCAGTTGTATTTCAACAGATTTTTCGTAGCTCTTAAGGTTTCTGAGCTTTCAGGGATCAAAAGTACTAATTTCTGTGTATCCTAGTTATTATCCAGCTAATTACTATGTCAAGCTCCTTTTTGTGTCTATTTAGTTACTGTGTCAAGCTCTTTACTGTGTCCACATTCACTTTATTTTACACTTGTTCAAAATTCAGTGGTTGACATGCTGCGGTCGTATCATGATGTGCTCGGCGTAGCCCTTTATTTTAAATGTTATTAAAAGTAATTTGTTAACATTGAATGCTTATAAATTTTCTAAAATTATTATTATTATGATTTTCATACATATTAAAATATGTGAATTTACTGCAGCATTCAAATACAAATATGAATATCTATTTGTTTTGTTACAGCCTCATCCTGTGTTGATCAAGCTATTTACTGGGAACTATATAAGACATATTACATTTGATACCAGTGAACTACCTATGTTGGTACCACCTGTACCGTGGTATACCCCTCAACATGGAGGTTACCTGTTGAATGGAAGTAAGTATTGTGAACTACCTATGTTAGTACCACCTTTACTGTGGTATACCCCTCAACATGGTGGTTACCTGTTGAATGGTGAACTACCTATGTTGGTACCACCTGTACCATTGTATACCCCTCAACATGGAAGTTACCTGTTGCATGGGAGTAAGTATTGTGAACTACCTATGTTGGTAACACCTGTACCGTGGTTTACCCCTCAACATGGTGGTTACCTGTTGAATGGAAGTAAGTATTGTGAACTACCTATGTTGGTACCACCTGTGCCGTGGTATACCCCTCAACATGGAGGTTACCTGTTGAATGGAAGTAAGTATTGTGAACTACTTATGTTGGTACCACTTTTACTGTGGTATACCCCTTAATATGGAGGTTACCTGTTGAATGGAAGTAAATATTGTGAACTACCTTTGTTGGTACCACCTGTACCTTGGTATACCCCTCCATATGGAGGTTACCTGTTGAATAGAAGTAAGTATTGTGAACTATTTATGTTGGTACCACCTTTACTGTGGTATACACCTTAACATGCTGGTTACCTGTTGAATGGAAGTAAGTATTGTGAACTACCTATGTTGGTACCACCTGTACCTTGGTATACCCCTCAACATGAAGGTTACCTGTTGATTGGAAGTAAGTTTTCTGAACTACCTATGTCAGTAGCACCTGTACAGTGGTACACCCCTCAATATGGAGGTTACCTGTTGATTGGAAGTAAGTATTCTGAACTACCTATGTTAGTAGCACCTGTACAGTGGTACACCCCTCAATATGGAGGTTACCTGTTGAATGGAAGTAAGTATTGTGAACTACCTATGTTGGTACCACCTGTACCATGGTATACCCCTCAACATGGAGGTTACCTGTTGAATGGAAGTAAATATTGTGAACTACCTATGTTGGTAACACCTGTACCTTGATATACACCTCAACATGGAGGTTACCTATTGAAGGGACGTAAGTATTTTGAACTACCTATGTTGGTAACACCTGTACTGTGGTATATCCCTCAACATGGTGGTTACCTGTTGAATGGACATAAGTATTTTGAACTACCTATGTTGGTAACACCTGTACTGTGGTATACCCCTCAACATGGTGGTTACCTGTTGAATGGAAGTATTGTGAACTACCTATGTTGGTACCACTTGTACCATGGTATACACCTCAACATGGAGGTTACCTGTTGAATGGAAGTAAGTATTGTGTACTACCTATGTTGGTACCACCTGTGCCGTGGTATACCCCTCAACATGAAGATTACCTGTTGAATGGAAGTAAGTATTGTGAATGAAAGAAAGAAATTTTGAAGTGACACTCAATTCTAGTATTGCAGATGGCCATTTCGTTCTCCTCAGTGCAGATAAAACCCAAACCTTTTAAGACATGAAATCAAAACATAAAACAAATGAAAGATTTGATATAGAAAAACCAGAAACTGATAAGATATTTTGAAAACACATGTAGAATACCACAGTTCTTAATATAACAAAGTACATGTAGGCTTACAATATTAAAAAAAAGGAAAATAAAGTAAGTGGCAGTAATTATTTGGCACCCTGATATTTTCCCTATATATTTCATGTAAAACAACATTTTTTCAAAAAATTATTGAAAGGCCATTTCTTAACTGATTTTGATAAAATTTTTACCAATAAATAGAGAATTATCTATAAGGGCTGTTCCAGAAAAGTTGGTCTGGGACCCTTTGAAGGCACTTCATATAAATTGCTGTGGGTGGTTGTGTTTTCTTCATCCTTTTGATTGACCATATGGGGAAGAATTCTATTGGTGGTGGGGGTCAATAAAAAGTGCCTTCAAACCCCCCATGTCAATTTTTCTGGAACAGCCCTAATGTAATTGTTGATTTTAGTGTATTTTTTTCATATGTCGTTTTATAGAATCTACAATTTGAAGTTGAAATATAATTTTGATTTCATATAAATTTCACTTGCGTATATAGGGAATTTGCAACATCCAAATTAAACCCTATCTTTAAATCAATGATACTTTTAACATACAATGCAAAAAATTATTTTCAATTAAGCAATAAAACTGTGTTTGATTCTCTGTTTATCATTGAAAATTTCATAAAAATTGGTTGAGAAACCACATCACCATAATTTTTTGAATAAAATGTTGATTTATATAGAATAGATGTGGAAAATATCGGGGTGGCAAATAATTACTTCCACTGACTGTATGAACAAAAAATTAGATTTGTTTGTATTACATGTGTATTTTGAAATTAATTCAAGTTATTTTCCTATCGGACTATGAATTTTCCTGATAACAGTGGAAATTAGTATGTTCCAAATCCATAAAAGACACTATTCTTTGACAACAAACAACTGTCTTGTGGACCAAAAACACTAAAGTTTTGATTTAGAATAAACATGGGAGAGTAACTTAATAAGTTTCAACAGTAAATTAAGCTCAACTTGTCATTTGGCTTATACAAGTAAATATTGAAAGCAAAATTTCAAAAGATACTATCAAATCATTATCTATCTGTATAACATAAAAAATTATTGACAAACTGGTAGAAAACAGAAACCACTGTTACAAGTGCTTATCACTTGTTTAGATTACTTGGAGAGGAAATACATGTATGAAGAGACAAATTTTACTTAATATCACACAAATTCAGTTCTGTTGTACATGTTGTATGATGTTTTATAGTCCATTGTGTATGACCTTACCGGTCTACTAGTTCCTATTGTGTAGCCAATTTAACAATTTGAGTAAGCTGTACCTATTATTTTTTTTACCAACTGGTATTGCTGAACTACAACATAGATTGGAAAAAGTTTTTGGTGGGTTGCTTTTGTTAACTAATCAACATAATCAGGATCCTTTTGAATTGTCCAACAATACTATTGTATATCAATCTGTTATGGCCTGGGGAGGTTTTACCTTGATCTGTTGATGAAAATAGGGACTATAAATTGTTTACATTTAATGACAAAATATTATTCTTAAAATAACATAATTCAAAAATAAATATTGCAATATAAATAAAGGGAATTTGAATTAATTGTCATTTTTTTCTTTCATTAATTAAATAGATTTATCTTTTTATAAGGTAATACTTAATCAAGGTAAAACCTCCCCAGGCCATAACAGATTGATATACAATAGTATTGTTGGACAATTCAAAAGGATCCTGATTATGTTGATTAGTTAACAAAAGCAACCCACCAAAAACTTTTTCCAATCTATGTTGTAGTTCAGCAATACCAGTTGGTCAAAAAAAATAATAGGTACAGCTTACTCAAATTGTTAAATTGGTTACACAATAGGAACTAGTAGACCGGTAAGGTCATACACAATGGACAATAAATGTATTATTTTGCAGCATTATTGACCAGATCTATAGACAGTGTAAATGATACAGTGATTGAATCAGTTCCTAACCACCAGTTAAATCCTGTGTATGATGCTTTAAATGTACTAGATATGTGTGCCTGGAGGATCAACAAACAGGTATACTTTTACCAGTAGTACAATTTATCTGTATTGGGTATATACATAAGGATCACTACACATTAATCTGTCCATATAATGTCAACATTGACATAATCCTCTACTTTTCTGTAAGTACTTATCACTTTTCAAATTATTTGTATGCCCCCGCTACGAAAAGTCTGGGGGCATATTGTTTTACACTTGTCTGTCTGTCTGTCCGTCCGTTCGTCCATCCGTTTGTCTGTCTGTCCGTACGAATGAAAAACATGTTCTTTAGAAAGTTTCCAAACAAATTCTAACTACTTCAAAGGAATTTAACTTACAATAAGTAGATGTGCACGCACATTCTTTTGGAATATTCAAAATGGCCACGGTTGCCATGGAAACTGAAAGAAAGGCGGGAAAATTCAAAGTGCCTCAAAATCGATGAATCTTTATAGGAAGATTGCTTAGCACCCATAGAATTGATTTTTGGGCTCAGAACTTCCCTTTTATGTATTTTGGAAAAAGGGGAGGCATATAATTGTGTCCATACTTGTACTGTGTCAACACCTGTATTGTGTCAACACAGGCTTAAATTTGCACTTGCCATATTGATTCAGGGTTCATTGAGCAGGGGTATAATTGGTTGCCATTTGGCGACAGCTCTAGTCTTATAATATACTGTATACATGGTTTATCTTTTTGCAAATGGCAAATTTTGCAATTTCCTTCAAAATTGCTAGATATTATTTTTGCTAGACTGAAATATACATGATTACTTATCATTTACTTTATAAAGTCTCATAAATCATATTTTGCACATATATGCTATTTTCCTGATATCAGAATGAAGCAAAAATTAAGCCTCTGCGAAAATAATTACTTTTATGGTATTGCATATGTGCATCTTGCATTTACTTTGTTCTTTCTCAAATTATTAATGATATGGTCAACTGTTGTTGTTGATGTCATGAAACACTCACCTTTTGTGACAAGATAGGTCATAAGTGTGATTTCATCACATACTAATGCCTTTGCAAACCATCTGATTACATATGGACAAGACAATACCTTAGATAGTAAATATTTCAGTGACTCAGTTCCTAATCAGAGGAACACAAATTTTTGGGTTTCTGTAATTTTATGAAGTTTAATTTTCTTTTATTATGTTTGAGGGTAATAATTTTTTGCATGTAATTGTCCTGTATGTTTTTATATTGCTTCGATTGATTCTCTGTAAGTGACAGGACAAAAGCAGGGAAGGGAAACATCTTGTACAGCCAACACTTGTGCGAATTTTGACCTCAAGATTTACTGATATTTACATTGTATATGTTCATGTATATTAACAGATGCTGAGGATAATAATAGAAATGTTTAACAACAAAGGCAATAAAGATTTAGATATACCACCACCTGTCTCCGAATGTCCACCATTACCACAGATTACACTGTAAGTCACAATAGACTGCATCTACACAGTTTAACAATAAACAATGAAAAGATGTGGAGTAACTGCACATGAAACAAAGTCACTTCATGACATGGTATAACTATTAGCAATGGAACAATGCTTCTATTGTTGTTCTTCCTCTTGAAGTCTCTTTGAGGCCTTCAGCAATAAGCAAATTACATTTCTAAATTAGAAATTTTTTATGGATTGTTTGTCTAGGATAGTTCTTGCCAGTCTGTATGGCATCGCAGAATGACATAATTTGATAAACTAATTGTATCATCATACTTTTAGTTACCTATATGCATTACATTATATTGAAAAAATCGTCTTTTTAACATTAATTTAATTGAAAGACTTTTGATGAATCATTCTGATAAACAAAGTTATATTGCACCCATGGCAAATGTATTTCAAAAAGTGACATAATGGTCATTCAGATATGTTATCACTTTGTTGTGAAGTACATGCATTATTAATAAATTAATCAATCAGATCATTAAGTCAGTTGAAGAGAACCATTTATTAGGATGAATATAGTAACAGACACTGAAAATAATGATGGATACAAAGTTTTGTAAAGATGAATTACCAGTATGAGGCAATCAAAAATTTTGTTAATGTTATTATTACCAGGTATCTTATCTTTGGGACATGGGAACCACATTTATTTGAAAACATATCATTATGATGGATCAATGATATAAATGCTACAAGAATGATTCGATCAGTTGCAAACATGAGTTTATCGAATAAATATGATTCAAAAACCCATCTTTGTGACAATAATGTATAGCTGGTAATTTTCGTGGCGGGACTAACATCATGAAAATAAATTCCGCGAATATTTTATGTATTATTATGATATATATATGACATTGGATAATCCGCAAAGATTTACTCAAAGCCACAAAATTTTTGACATTTGAAAATGACCCTCTATATGGTAAATCTTGTTTAGACGTGCCATACATTTGTAAGTCTTGAGTGAATGACACAGTTAACATCTTTAGATTATTGCACGAAAATCATTGTATCTTTTATTATAGAGATATGACTTCTGAAGAAAAGGCTAAGGTTAAGTGGGAAAGAGGAAATCTTAAACAGAGAAAGCAGGAAATGTACAGTTTGTGGTGTAATGAACTGTACAAATTATCTATAGCTAATAAGGTAATGTGGCAGTTTCTTTTCTTTACACAAAAAAAATGTGAAGTGTATTTTAGATATTACAAATATAATGTAATTTATGTTGTAATTTCTGCAGTGGAACTTGTTTTCTTTAAAACTGAAATATGCAATGCTAAAGTATTGTTCATGAAAACTTGGATAATTTTTTATATACATGTACATGTAGAAAGACATGTCAAAAAGTGATTTCTGTCTCATTTTTCACACAGGCACACACACACACCATGATATAAGTTGAAAGTAACAGCAAATATTGGCAAGATATAATCAGTGCCGGTAATAAATGTGCATGCATATTTTTTTACAAAATCAGAGAAAAAAAAACTTGGGATGACTAGCATTGTATCTTAAAACATTAAGTGAGAACCGAACCGTCAAATAAGAACAAACAATCCATGGACAATGGCAAAATCAGACACACTAAGAAACAAGGACACCACTTGAGTAGGGGAGAAAAATGAAGACACACATACAGATGAACAACACGGACCCAATAAAAAACCATGGATGAGATGAGGTGTACCGGTAGAGTAAGCATCTCCTGCTGCTTATAAGACACCCGCCATGTTGAACATGTCAACTCCGGTAGTAATGTCGAATCCGATAGAGGAAAAAAAAAACTTTAGTAATAACACAGAATACAGTTGAACTTTGATAGCTCAGACTGCAATTACATGAAAACAATTGATGTTTTGAACACTTTTTGTGACTTTTTCTTGGAATTTAAACATACTTCAACCTCAATAGATCAAACTGTTTTCAATGGTCCCTTTGGTGTTTGAACTATTCCAGATCCATTGCACATTTAGAATTTTAATTTTTATTGTAGTATAAGAATAATGTGTTCTGGTTTCCACACAACCTAGATTTCCGAGGAAGATCTTATCCTTGTCCTCCACATTTCAACCATTTAGGTATGTACATTTATTGTTAAGTTTTTCAACATTCATGTACAATTACCCTTTTTCAGATTTTTCTTTGTATTTGTTTGTTATAAAATAAAGGACAAGGTGCGATAAGGGTTTGATTTGGCCCAACATTCCAGTGAATTTCTAAGTTGCACTTCGAGATTTCCTTTTGTGTACGTTTCAAACTTTAGATCCCATTTAAAAAAAAAATACAAATTTTAGTACTGATGACGTCACAATACGTACAGTTCTGACTTCATGAAAAGGCTACTTTTAAGCATTTTCATAGAAATATAATGGATTTGGCAGATTTTCGAACAGTTTTCCTAACCTGAAATATCGAGCACACCAAAAAACCAATTACATAATTTACCAACTTATTGGTACAAACGAATTGAACCTCTCATGTAAATATTTTTGTGGTTCTTGCATGTGCTCTATATTTCTTGTACAGAAAAAAAAGTCAAAATTGGTCAAATTTATTATTTTTCAAGGAAATATTCAATTGTCCCTTCTTCTACACTCAATGCATCAATATTTTAGAAGTTACTGTTTATTGAAGAGCCATACCCATACAACATTTCAATGAAAAATTCTGTGAATTCAACCAAATTTATTTTTCAGGCCAAATAAATCCCTTATTGCCCCTACTCCTTTAAGTAAAGTATTCAAAGTGTATACAAATCAAATTTAAAAAATAAAGATCTGATTTGTCCCATCTTAAATGAATGAATGACTCTTTTAACGAGGCAAATTTTATAGATCACATTTTTTTTTTCATTTATGAGCTCTGTTTTTCTTCTAGAAGTCCTCATTATTAAACTTTTGTTTCAATTTGTATTGATATTTCCTTACAGATATATGTCTTTACTTTACAGGTAGTGATGTCACAAGAAGTCTTCTCTATTTTGCTAAGGGTAAACCATTAGGAGAAAAAGGCCTTGATTGGTTAAAGATTCACTTGGTTAATCTTACAGGATTAAGAAAAAGGTATAAATACAATATATAGGAAAAATGAAAGGATATGGAGTGAATGTACATGTGACAAAAACACACACAATACATAGAAAACTCCAGTTTATCAAGGACAGGGCTTTTATTCCTGTCTACATCTTGATGTCGCCCAAGGGTCTTCAACAAGAGGTGAACAATATTCACAATAAAATACACATAAATATTCACAAAAAATACAACATGTATATTCTCTTATAATACACATGTACATGTATATTTCAAAATTCAAACACATTCTCACATTCACAGTAAAATTGTACAGGAACAAGTGGCAGAATAAAGACATTTTAATGCACTTACATGTATGTTCATATCATAAACATGTAAATATGACATCAAAATAAGAACCGACAGTTTTTGTCTATCATGTTTCTTGATTTTTGTGGGTAATCCAAGATTTTATCCTGATTCGGTACAAAATCTTCAATTTTCGCCCTCAGATCCCAACTTACAATGCATTATGTCCTAAATATTAACATCAAGAGTGATGGGAATCATGGCAAGGAACAAGTTATAAAGAAAAAACACTTATCAAAAATTTTGGACATAAAAACACTTAGAAATACCGGTATTTCAAAAAAGGGCAG
This sequence comes from Modiolus philippinarum, assembly GCA_002080025.1. Taxonomy (NCBI): domain Eukaryota; kingdom Metazoa; phylum Mollusca; class Bivalvia; order Mytilida; family Modiolidae; genus Modiolus; species Modiolus philippinarum. The sequence continues at coordinate 42,823 of MJUU01067037.1, read as the reverse complement.
GAGTTAAATTTGTTTTCTTAATAGTGCTTGGATAATGATTGGGGATTGGGATGAGAGGATCGTTACAGAGGGTGACCTCTGTGTTTGCATCCAATTACAATCATCACTAGTTGTGACTTAACTTTTCAGTTGATACCAGATTCACATGAATTACTGTTCATTCTAAATGTTTCTTTTTAACTTGTACAGGGGCATAAGTGTTTCACAAAACACACCTTGTTGGTGTTCACTTGTATGCGAACTAAAAAGGCGTTTGATGTCTTTATTTCAGATCTTCAAATAAAGAAAGATTGGATTATGCAAATGAAGTAATGGATGAGATACTTGACTCTGCTGACAACCCAGTGCATGTATGTAAAATTTGCACACTGTCAATAGTTTAAATTTGGAAATAATTGGTTTCTGTGTAAATTATTTTTCTGAAAATAACACAGATTGCAAATGGTGAATGAAATGATATGGAGGAAATGCACCTGAGACAAAGTCTCTACATCACACATGCAAGTCTTGATAATGAGAATCATGAAAACCACAAATAAAGTGTTTTTGATTGCTTCATTAAATGACTAACTGATTGATTGGTTGTCTGTCAGTATTTTACTACATTGTGACAGAAGAAGGAGTTGCTGCCCATGTGCAGATAACTGATATGCATGTCAAATGCATCTTTATATGCATTTTGATGTTAACAAAGGCAGACATAAAAATCACACGACATAAATGACAAACTACAGTGATTGAACAGGAAACTAAATGCAGTAGAACTTCAATGGCTCCAACTGCAATAACTCTAACACAATATGCGCCTCAAACAATTTTTGTGGTCCCTTTTTGTGTCACCTGCTGTAATTCAAATAAGTTATTTTTTTTACAGTAATCTAGTTAAGAAGATTTTGAATGAAAATTTATGCTTATTATATGAATAAATCAAAATTTGGAATCCACTCCCATTGTATTAATTAGGGCCCCGCCATGAAATGGCGGCGCCTATAGTAATCGGTCTGTCCGTCCGTCCGTCAGCGTTTTCTATGTCGTACGATAACTCAGGAATGCCTTTACGGATTTTTATGATTTTTCACTCAAAGTTGCACTTGACTGAAGGAAGCTCCCTTTCGTTTTTTAAGAAAATCGGAAAATGATTTTTGGGAAAAAACTTCATTTTTATATGAAAAAGTGCATATGTTGAGAATTAGCTCTATATCGTACAATAAATCAAGATTGCCTTCAGGGATTTTAATGATTTTGATACTCAAGGTTGAACTTTACCGAAGGAAGCTACCTTTCGTTTTTGTGGAAAATCGGAAAATGATTTTTGGGAAAAAACTTCATTTTTATATGAAAAAGTGCATATTTTGAGAATTAGCTCTATGTCGTATGATAACTCAAGATTGCCTTCAGGGATTTTAATGATTTTGATACTCAAG
>MJUU01067037.1:11953-27432 GCA_002080025.1 Modiolus philippinarum | reverse complement strand
AATGGCTGTTAAACCCAAACCTATATACATAGACAGAATGGCTGTGTAAACCCAAACCTATATACATGTACATGCATTTATTCCAAGTATTTAAGAATCTTGGATAAAAAAAAAATTCTATGACAAAAAAAAATGGTTAAAGATGGTGTTCTACTTAGGGCTTTTCCAGAAAAATGGACATGGAGATCTTTGAAGGTACTTTCTAACCCCACCACCCATAGAATTCCTGTCCATATGTACACAAATATGATAAAAACACAACCACCCAAAGCAATTTATTCAGAAAGACTTCAAAAGGGCCCTAGACCAACTTTTCTGGAACAGTCCTTAGGCATATTTCACTTTAAACTGCAACCTCTTTGTTTGCTTAGGTAAACTACATTGACTGTATAAACATTAGGCCATACAAAAAAAATGATTAGATTCTCAGGCCATTTTTCTGAAAAAATGATAAGGCAGGGAGGGAGAAGATTTTTATTTTTATTGGTTCAAAATCATGATGAGGCATTTTTTTACATTACTGAAACGCCCAAAAAGTGATGAGGCAGGTAATTTTATTTTTTTTTTTATTTGAAACTTGAATAAAAAAGTAAAATAAGCTCCCAAAGAAGAGATGAGGCAGGGGCCTGAGAAGCTAATTTATTTTTTTATTTTGCCTTAGTGTTATACAGTCACTGACTGTATAACACTTTCTCAATGACGTCAACAATGTGTTACTGTAGAGATTGTTCCATGACTTTGCAAGAATGCATAGATTCATCACAACTTACTGACGTCTGCATCACTTTTTAAATAATCATTTTACCAGTAAATTGTACCTAAAATTTGTTTTGTTAGTGTTGCAGTATAAACACAATAACAGTACATTGACATGACATATACTTTATATAAGTTTCGGCTCGCAACAGTGAAAATGCTCGCTTAAGGCTCTATTTTCCGGAGTTTCTAAGATTCATCCTTATATTTCTTTATGTCAAGTCAATGTACTGTGATTATACCCCCGCTCCAAAGGAGGGGTATACTGTTTTACCTCTGTCCGTCCATCCGTCACACATATTTTCGTCGCATTTTTCTCAGCAACTACACATGACAGCCACTTGATATTTGGTATGGTGCATCAGTATGGGGTCCTATACTGCACCTCCTCTTTTTGGCCATATCGGATCACCACTTCCTGTTTACAGACATTGTGCCTTTTTTACTTTTAGGCCAGAGTTTTTTTATTAGTTGGTTTATGGGACCGCCGACCCTAATTTTGCTGTTTTCAAAATAAAAATAAAATTTCAAAATGGTCTTTTATTTTTATTTTTTCCGTCCAACTCCCACCCAAAATGATTCCAAAAAATAATATTTTCATCTGCATTATAAAGATTATATTCATTTGGGCACAGAGAAGGTGACAAAATACAAAACGATCTCTTCAAATCTGGTCGGAATTTGATGCACCAAAACCGAAAATGGAGACCGGAAGTGCCTTTTTTAGACTGATTCCCTGCCTTCTCGTACCAAGGTTAAAGAATCAGGCGAAATTTCTTGACATTTTTGACTGTCAAATGGAATGGTAACAGACTCTTTAATAAGCAGAGTCTGAGAAGAACGTCCGATAACAGATTAACAACTTCGTGTCAATGACCCTTTCTGTTTTAACAGTTGAAAACAATATTGGACGAATGACGGAATGTCTGTGACCTGTTGCCGGCTTCTCGTGATGGATACATGATAAAACCATCGAAAAGTGGACTGCTTTCAAAGATGTACAACAAATTTGGGTGTTTCAAATCGTCCTTGTTGTGTGTTTTTTGAAGCAGTGTCACACGTATCATCAGCATCTGAACAAAATACTTCAGTTTTGACGGCGATGCATATGTCTTGGTGACAAGGTACTAGTATAATATTTGTCTGTCAATATAAAGACAAAATCTTGTACATTTTATTTGTATTCTAAGTTGATGCCAATGATTTTGTAGATTATCCCAAAGTTGCTTTAATTTGGGAAGGTATCCTTGAGAAAATAATAAAACTTTTGAAAGATCTATGGGAAAACATGGTAGCAATAATTTCAAACTATGAACACAAAAATTTGCGTCTTTTTTATGCAACATCAAGATTTTACCGTTGATCAACATCATATTACGATTAAATTCAATTAATGGCATGGTGCTAATGAAAATGTAAGTGACTGTTGCACTAAAAGGAAAATATTTTCAAAAACTTTCAAGAGGCGAGCACTGCATTGACTGATTTGCTTCTTGTATATTAAAGAAAGTGGGTTAAATTTAGATTTCAAAACCTCTATAAAAAAGTTTCTTAATAATATCAATCATGTCACTTAATTATGATATACAAATTTATATTTTCCATGTCTTTCAGCATTCTCACTTTCTCGGACTTACTTTTAACACATTTGATCCAGGCCTTTGAACTCGTATATGCTCTTGTCGTTTACTTACTGTTGACAATGGCATACAGTTGAAATTGATGACACTCCAAATTAGAGTTGTCATACATGTCATACAAGTTTTCAGGAATAAATGAACAAAAACAAATTGAAATTAATTCATTGCAGCTTATACATTTGTAAAATGGTAAAAGTGACATTTAAACTGCAATTTGTTCAGAAATTCAAAAATAAAAAATATTTCGACGATTTATCTTTTATTTTTATTTTTTTTGTCGACTGGAGCTTTTCGGCAGTTTTATTTTTATTTTTATTTCGTCCTTCCTACCCAATTTTTTAAAAAATTTTCCCGTAAACCAATTAATAAAAAAACTCTGGCCTTATTTTCAAAATTTTCACTATTTTGTCGCATTTTTCTGAGGAACTACACATGACTACTTTATATTTGGTATGGAGCCTCTTTGAAGGGTACTATACTGCATCTCCCTTTTTCAGCCATATTGCTGTACTACTTTCTGTTTACAGACTGTATTTTTACTTTCATTTTCCAAGTTGAACTTTTTTGTCACTCTTTCATTAGCAATCATACATCCAACTGTGTAAATGCTTGTATTGTGTCCACACACACTTAATTTTGCACTTACCATATCGATTCAGGGTTCAGTGAGCAGGGGTATAACTGGCTGCCATTCGGCGACAGCTCTTGTTGTGTATGTTTTACCAGTATTAAACAAAAAACATGTCTGTCTCTTTGTACAAGTCAAAACAAGTTTGACATCCTAAACTCAAGCTTCATATTCATCCACCACTTAAGTGTTTGAGCCAAAGAACTTTGACTATATATGAAAAGAAAAACAATATCTGTGTGCAAGAGATTTAGATTTAGAATTATTTGAATGGACAAATCCAAAAGATATTAAACAGTTCTGTATGAATTTGAAATCTGACAAAATCATACTCCTTTAAACACAAAGCAAAAAATATTAGTTAGTAAAATAAAAAAACGAAGCGTATACTTAATTATGCAAGAATTAAACGAAAAAGGAATATGTATTGCTATACTTTAATTAAACAAAATTTGAATTTGTTGAAGACCGTACGATAACCCCTGGTCATTTTAACCTGGAGATCGGATGTTGTCTCCTTGACATTTACCCCATTTCCTTTTTTTATATGGCCTTATACATGTATGATAGAGTAAGTCAGTAATCTACCCAAGGTGGTTGGTTTTCTCCAGGTACTCCAGCTTGCTCCATCACTAAAACTGTTCATCATGGTATGTATAGCTCTAATACTGTGAGAAGTGGCATTAAACCCATACAAACAAACAAACAAAATTGTGGCATTAAATCCCATACAAACAAACAAAATTTGGATTGAAGTGTTGATAGATGCTGTCTCTTTTTTCTGTAGGGTAGGAAATGGTGGCAAAGGTCTGATGAGCCATGGCAGACATTGGCTGCCTGTAAAGAAGTGGCCAAAGCAGTGAGGAGTCCTGACCCTGTGAAGTATATCTGTCATTTTCCTGTACATCAGGTAAACAGTTCAATGATGTGCATATGTACATTTATTTGTAGATTGTCACTGTTTCATACATGTAAGTATAGTGGAAATTTATTGCATAATTTCATGAATGAAATTTTACTCCATAAAAATGTTTATCTCTGCTTATGTGTGACATATGCATGACAATTGTGTACAATCTGTACAATATACATATACATGTATTTTCTTTTCAGAATACTTTTTGTCATTTCCAATTTTATATAGTTTATTTTCCTTGTCTAGTTCTATAATTGTGTGTATTGCTGTCTGCACATTTAACAGACATGATTTTTTCCTTCTTAATGCAGAATTCTGCAGTCAATAGCCTCAGACAGTCAGTAGTTTAAAAGATTCAGTAGTGCCTTTGAGTTTCAATTTCGGTACAATAAAACACTTATATACCAGTTAATTAAACAATAGCAAGGTAATATATAGTACCTCTAACACTGTCTAAACACCAGGTATTTCCCTCTACTTCGCCTCACGAAAAAATATATTTCTATGAGGACCACAATCTTGCTATTGCCCACATAACCAGTTAATAACTGTATAAATATTTAACAGGATGGTTCCTGCAATGGTTTACAACACTATGCAGCATTAGGGCGTGACCAGGCAGGAGCAGAGTCTGTCAATCTGTATCCATTTGATTCTCCTAAAGATGTTTATAGTGATGTAGCAGAATTGGTATGTACATGTATCACATTCCATTCATTCATTCATTAGCCAATATGTTCTTTTAAATTGATAAATTTGAATTACATGTATCAGTTCTTTGATAGTCTTGAAAAAAATTGCCATTACATGTTGAAAATCCAAGTTAGCTGCAAGAAATAAATAAATGGTAGTAACAAGTATTTTACTGATCCTTTTTTCCCCGTATCCTTCAAATCCTGTGAAGTTAGTCATCTGTTTTCAGTATTGTCTAGATAAATATAGTTTGGTTCAATTTTTAATGTGTATGCTCTTTTGGGAAAATGTCATTTTCATTTTAAATTTGTGTAATTTACATGAAATCCTTCATAATTTCTATACAATAAACGTTATGTGAAATGTATATAACAAAATTTTCATCAAAGATGGTCTAAATTTTATACTGTATATTTTACAGGTTGAAGAGGTGAGATTAGAGGATGCTGCTCAGGATAATCAGATAGCTCAAATCTTAGAAGGCTTTGTCAGAAGAAAGGTTAGTTTCTTGTCATTGCTAAAAATCTTTGAAGGTTTTGTCCAATTAAGATTTTGGTCACAGCTTAGATCATGGAATATCTTTTCGGAAGACAGATCAGTTTGTGGTCTTAACTCATATCCTGCAAGGTTTTGTACCTAAATGGTAAGTTTGTGGTTATTTGGAGGTTTTTCCAAAGAATCTGTGGTCAAAGCTTAAATCTTGGAAGGTTTTGTTCAAAGAAATGTTAGTTTTTGGTTATACATGTAGCTCAAAGTTTGGGAGATTTTTGTCAGAAAAAGAATAATTTGTGGTTTTAGGTAAAGCTTTTCCAGGTACTGCCTGAAAAAACATTAGTTTGTGGTTATAGCTCAAATCTTGGAAAATTTGTCCAAAGAAAAGTTAGTTTGTGATTTTAGCTCAAATCATGAGTTCGATAAAACTTTTAACAATTATGGCTTACATGCAGTGTTGTACCACAAAGTAAGATGCATTGTCACAGATACACAGAGAATTTCATCAATTACATTGTGTATGAATAATTGTATTTAATTGGTCGATTTTCTTTCTCTAGGTCATTAAACAGACTGTTATGACGACTGTATATGGTGTTACCAGGTATGGAGCAAGGTACCAAATTCTTCGGCAATTAAAAGATATCCCAGAATTTCCTGAACAGTACCAATGGAAAGCCTGTGAATATTTGACAGAAACTATTTTTAAATGTTTACAGAAGATGTTTACCTCTTCAAAGGAAATTCAGGTGTGACATTTTTTGTCATCAAAAGATTTCTTGGCTCATCAGGCAGAATGAATCATTTCCATGTTGGGCATTTTAGTAACATTTTGTGTTTATGTGTGTATATAATGTTTAAGTTACTCAGCATAGATTCAACAATACTTATAATGGTAGTATAAGAACAATATTGGTGTAGGGTCTTCAGTAGGAGATTTATTTCAATATGAGATTTATTTGTATTCAGCAAGAAACAGGCGACAGTGTTTGCCGCAAGCTCCGATATTGCCCTCGTTTCTAAGCCTCACACAAATATATCTCATTCATTGTATTTGAAGAACCCACAGATATATTGTTGAACTACTATGCAGTGAATTGATACAATTGTTATTATAAAACTACTAGCACTTTAGATTAATTTTTACTGCATTTTTTTCTCAGCAAAATGGATTGATCTGAAATTTTGACACAATATTTTATGCTATGCCTGTTTCCCTGACTTCTTGTTCTTATTGAAATTCAAAATACATGTAACAAAAAATATTTCAAGTTGTGGAACAGGATTGTTATGAATGTTGGAATTCATATTTGTCAATATTGCTATAGAGGAACTTACAGGGGTGGTGTCTTCCCGATTGTCCCACTTTTTGAAAGGTGAGAAAAAATGTGGGACAATTGGGAATATTTGTATAAGAATTGTTTTGACAGTGTTTTGTTTGTGAAAACATTGAATTAATGATGACTTTTAACTACAGGTAATGTTTATAGGTAAATAATATGACAATAAAAAAAAACAGTTCTTTTCTTCAACATTTTATTTTTTCAATGCATAAGACACTATTATAACAATATCAATGAATATAAATGAAACAAGATAATATTTGTCATTGAAATTTTCATACATACATATACATGTAGCACTATAAGTTCTACGATAAAACACATTCATAATCACATTTTAATGCACAAATAGTAACAAATTAGTTCAAATGTAAGAAATATGAAGCAGTGTCCGCATACTGAATTACACACAATTCTCTGTTGAGTAGTTGTTGTTTGAGTTGCTGAAGTTGTTGTCCCAGTTGTACATACTTCCGTCTCTTGGTTGGTCGTACTCCTCCGGCTCGGTATTGGATAAGTGTGACTTCGTTGGCTGCCTGTTCTTCTTTCAAGTGGTCTAGTAACTTGTAGATATTTGGGTGTGGTACCTGAATCATCTTCATACTGCTGTGCCATCCCTCAAGGTGGTTGGTTGTCCTTGGTCCTTCAGTTTGGTAGTGGTTCCACAACTGTCTGTTTCCTTCAACCCAGTATGTTGTAACATAGTCCGTAAATGGTGTGATGTTGGCAGTTGAGTCAGAGTTCTCCATGTCTTCCAATGCGTTGAACCATATTTCTTCTACCTCGGCCTGTGTTACCAGGGGTAGTACTGCTGCTCTCCTAATAAGTCCGTGAATCTCTGGTTCCTCTTTGTAGTTGGTGACAAGTCCTGTTGACTGAACCTTGCGCCATATACACTGTGTATAATGGAAAAAACAACCCTTGGAAAGTAGCCCGGGCAGCATTCTGGACAGCCGTCTCGTAATCAATAAAAAACGTTGTTGGTTGAAGTCGAATTTGACGTTCAGTGCAGGCATTTTTCAGAAGGTCGAATAGTTGGATGTAGATGTCCTTGGACTTTCCGGGTAGCAGTGAAAAAACAAGTGGAAACATTTCACCATCAACAAGTGCATGGAGAGTATATAGTTGTGTGAAGAGTGATGGACATGTGTAGAATGTTCCATCTGTGTAAATTGTGTTGTTGTCGTTGTTTGCAAGTAGTTGTAGACTGTTGTCAGTGGCGAAAACTAGTATCCTGTCGAATGTACCATCATTGATCAGAAGAAATCTATCGTGTGCAGTAGTCAGAGTAATTTGATTATTATATATAATAAGTTGATAAATAGAAACAAAAATTAACACATAAACAAAAGTGATAAAATCTTATTTAAAAATTGGAAAAATGGATATCACAAAGTTATTTGTAAAAATATTTTAAAAAATAACTATTAAAACTAATATTATAATTTAAAAAAAAACAAATGCTCTAATTAAAAATAATTAATTATATTTCAATATTGTTAAATAAACAAGAAATTAAAATGTTTATTTAATATCCTTGATTACATGAAAAAAATGTGGGACAATCAGAACTATATATTTTTTAAAAAGTGGGACAATCGGGAATAAACCACAGGGGTATTGATTGAAAATGAGAAGAAATACTTTTGAATTAAGGAGGTTTCGCTCCTCATGTTTTTGATTTTCTGTCAGATTTTTGGAATCCTCGGGTTTTATCCATTTAAAAGCATTATAATTTTTTGCCTATTGACCCCCTTATTTTTTTCATATTTTCATTTTACACACCTTTGTGAGCATTCTGTACAAAAATCATTGAATTCTATTTATTCTGTCACATTCATTCATGGTCAAACGGTGCTGATGTTAAAATCAGAGGAGTTCAGTCTCCCGCCAAATTTTCAATCACTTATATGTCAAAAACGAGACCATCAACCTATCAATTTTTATGCCGCCGCTGTTAGGCAACGGGGCATTAAGTTTTACCCTTGTCCGTACGTACGTCCGAAATTTTCGTCATGGGTTTCTCAGCTTGTGTATGCAGGAATGATTTGATATTTGGTATGAAGCTTTGGTATGCTGAATTGTACAGTGTATCCCCTTTTCAAGTCCGTAACTCATCTACTTCCTGTTTGCCGATATATCTGTATGGCGGAGGCATCCGTGTCCCATGGACAAATTTTCTTTTATTTTTTCACTTAAATTACTTCTATTTTAATTTTTATTTTTTCACTTAAATTATTTCTATTTTAATTTTCTAACAAAAAACTATGTTTATTAGAAATCCTATTTATTTTCAAATGGAGTAGCAAACCCCTTTAAAAGAAATACAGTATAGTTTATAGATCAGGAATAGGTAAAATGAAATTCTAATTTACTTTACAACATTAGATAATTTTCAAAAATACAAGTAGACCAGTAATACATGTAGATATGATATGACAATTTTAAGTTGTCTAAGTTCTCAGTGAAATTTTTTTTTCAAAAGATGGCAAGTTTGACAAGAATGTAGTATTAAAAATGGAAAACTTATACTGCAGAGAGCTATTTCCATAGAAAATGGCAACTAAGATTTTAAGTGAAACAGTGCAATATTTTTTACAGGAATGGTTTATTTCGAGTGCTGATCTTATATCAGATGTATGTAAGAAGCCTGTAGAGTGGGTTACACCTCTTGGACTTCCTGTGGTACAGCCTTATTTCAAGAAAAAATTGGTTCATATGTATGGCAACACGACACATCAAAGTGAACAGAATCAGCATGAGTAAGTTACTAAACTAATTAGGTTTAATATCTGCTGGAGCGACAGGAATTGTCAAATTTACACCTGTCTTTTCATGAACAATGGTTCAAAAGATTATATTTACAGTAAAAACTTTCAATACCTAAATGTAAAAAATACCTTAAAATATTATGAATTTTATATGTACATGTATATATTGTGAAAAGCTCAATAGACCTTCCCATTGTCAGTTTGCTTACATTGCCAGCTCTAAGTAAAGCTCATATTGTATTTGTTGCACGATTATAATAAAAATCATCTTGATAGATCATTCAGCTAATCCCAATTTAGTTTTTTTTTAAATGTATAAATAAGATTGTAAACCTGTTTTTTGAAGAACCTCTATTATTTTTTCAGAAAACCTAATGTCATGAAACAGAAGAATGGTTTCCCTCCAAACTATATACATTCCTTAGACTCAGTTCACATGATGTTAACTGCCTTATATTGTTACAGGTCAGTATACATGTATATACAGTCAAACTTCAAAGGCTCAAACTGCAATAGTTCAAACACCATGGATGTCTCAAACCCTTTTTCTGGTCCCTTTGTTGAAGCTTTATAAACATAGTTTGACCTGGATAGCTCAAACTCTCCTTTAACTCAAACTGTTTTCATAGGTCCCTTGGGTGTTCAAGGCATCTAAGGTTGACTGTATACATTACTGTAAAGCAATTAATGTTACATTGTAATCAATTTATACATGTAGTATGGTATTTTTTTCTTCTGTAATGAAAAACTACATTTTTAGCTCACTTGGCCAAAGGCCATGTGAGCTTTTGCCATCACTTGGCATCCGTTGTCGGTCCGTCTGTCCGTCCGTTAACTTTTATTCAAAGATCTTCTCCTCTGAAACTACTGGGCCAATACTAACCAAACTTGGCATGAATCATCACCAGGGTATGCTCTTTCAAGTTTATGATTTTTATGTCAGTAGACTAAACAACAGTTTAGTTCAGTTTTTCGTTACTTTTAGTCTTATATATTGAAAATGGTAGAAGATAGAAGTGAGGTCAGCATAGTAAGATCTACATGTTCTACAATTTTGAAGAAAATCTGACAACCCACATAGGAGTTATTGCCGCTTTTTCATTGAATTTTCACAATTTTTTATTGTTTTTACTTTTATTTCAAAAACTGTTTGAGATAAAGGTTAAATGTGAATTGCAAAAGTGTTAAGGTTTTCCAGAACTACAATTTCTACATATGTCCAGCAGGTTTGCATCTCATCCAAGATGGCCGCCAGCGGGGGAAGATAGTTTAACATAGGACCCTATGGGAAACCACTGAGCCAATGGGGACCAAATTTTGTCACAGTAGTCCTTGGGTGGTCCCCTTTAAAGTTTGTGATTTTTATGTTCATACCTCGTTCAAGATGGCCGCCAGCAGGGAACATAGTTTAACATGGGGACCCTATGGGAAATGCATCCAAAGATCTTCTCCTCTGAAACTACCAAGCCAAATGAACCAAACTTGGTCACAATAGTCCTTGGGATGTCCCCTTTAAAGTTTGTGATTTTTGCGCTCAGATGGGCGCCAGTGTGGAACATAGTTTAACATAGGGACCCTATGGGAAATGCATTCAAATGTCTTCTCCTCTGAACCTACTGAGCCAATTGGAACCAAACTTGGATACAATTGTCTTTGGGTGATCCCTTCCAAAGTTTGTGATTTTTAGTTTGTACCTCATCCAAGAATGAAAATGTAACATCTGCTGAACTGATTTATAGTATGAATGGGTGGTCTATTGGTGACAATGAATAAAACCAATCACCAGGTGAGCGATTCAGGCTCATGTGAGCCTCTAGTTTAAAACAGAACAAACATTTTTACTTGAACAGTAGGGTTGTCCATAAAGAAAATTGGAACAAAAAATTATTGAGAAGAATTGTTTAACACATGGATGGTGCTCAATTATAGCTTCTGAACACTCTGAAAATAATGGAGAGGTCAGAACAGCTGGGCAGAACATGTCCTGACTGTGTCAATGAATGAGGTGGTGTGTTTTGAACAGAGTATTATTTCAATATGTCTGCAAAAAATATAAACGAGTAAGAGAGAAAACATATTGGATTAACTACTTTATTGTTACAACAAAAACATTAAAAATCTCAATATATACATGTATATATGAAGTTGACCATATACAAGGTTAAAATTCATCAATTGTTTATGTAAGTTTCATCAAAAAGTGATACTTGCAGTCATAAACAATTATTCCTGCCGATCTAAAATGCAAATTAGTGGAAATGGACACGCCTGCAGTTTATGTGGTTGAATTTTCTTTAAAAATCAATTAAGAATAATAGTAATAAGTTAAAAATAATACATTTTTCACAATTTAAGGAGTCAGAATGTTATTCTCATTCCATGTCGCAGAAGAAACTACGGTATTATACTCGACTATAAGTCGGAAATTTGGGAGCTAAAATTCATTTCCAGAGAAGGGATCCGACTTATAAAGAGTAACCAAGAACCAAGGAGGAAAGTGGAGAACATAAAATGTCCGGTAGACACATACAATGATGACCAAATACAGTTTACCTTTATTCAACAATCATCTGGGTGTATTGAGACGTTATTTATTACTTTTAATAAAAGAAATAAGCATTTTTTAAATTGTTTTCTTACTAAATTCTTAAATTCATGATGTTTTCATTTCAGCATCATGGAGGTACATTGTACTTCATGTGTATTTACATTTCATTATTTGTGTATGTTGATTTCACTAATTACCGAAAACTGACTATAACGCCTTTCTCCTAGGAGTGTCATATCATATCTTACGTGACATATCAAATACTGTTTATTCTTTTTTAACATTTAGTCCATATAATAGACGTAATTTATATTTTAATTCTAAATTTAGACTGGCTATAAAAAATTTTAACATTTGATATGCATACTTTTGATAAATTAAAGTGATTTCATATTGAAGTTTTGGTACACAACTTTACAATGATCTCTGACCGACTTATAATCGTGATCAACGCTGAATACAAAGTTTTTCTCCACGAAAAGACCTTTCTTCTTATAATCGAACAGACTTATAATCGAAAATATACGTTAAATGTGTTTCCAGCATTTTATTGTGTGTTACCTTTAAGGTAGAATCTATTTAACTACATATAATGTATAAATTCTTTAATTTTCCAATGAGTTCAGGGTTGTTACAGTAAAAATCACGATCATGTAAATTTTGACCTCATTATTGAATGTTCTGTTCCTGTTCTATGCTACACGATTATCAATGTTCCATAGAACAGACAGAACATGTCCTGAACAGGATAATCGAGCACAGCCCCTGTTTTCTAATTGCTTATCTCTTGTTGAAACAGACAGATAAAAAGTATTAACAAGAGGGCCTTTTAGATTATTGGGTATTGCCTGAGAACTTACCTATTTTTTTTTAGCCTTATAGGGCGAATGTTTGAAAACTATCTTCTTTGCTAGAAAATAAGTTCTCTTACATTTTCATCATGCTCGATACACAAATTGTTCATAAACCACTGAAAATTTCTTTGAAAGATTTCTGTTGGGCTCTTGAATTTAGGGAATTAAAAGAGTTTCAGTGTTTATAAAACTGTAATAAAAGTTGATATTTTTATACGACCGAAAAAATTTTTTGGTCGTATTATGGTATGGCGCAGTCATCGGCATGGGTGTCTGTGGCCAGCATAACTTTGTTTCTAGTGGACGGATCATCTTCAAATTTCAGTATGTGGTTTCTTGGCATAAGGGCAATCCCGGGTTATAATTTTGGGTTTGTGGCCCCACCTGTTTCAGAAAAAGGGCCAAATAGGGGTAAAATTGGGTATTTTTGTGTCTGTGGACAGCATAACTTTGGTTCCATTGAACGTATCATTTTCAAATTTTAGTATGATGTTTCTTGGCACATTCTTTAGCCCAGGCTATAATTTTATGTTTCGGGCCCTGCCCGTTTTAGAAAAAGGGGCCAAAAGGGGTTAAATTAGTTGTTGATGGGGTTCTTTCAGTAAACTCCTTAGAAAATTTGCAATCTGGGGTATGCCAACGGATTTCATGCGGCATGTACCGTTCATGAGATAAATGGGGCCCAAAAGGGGCAAATTTCAAAAATTTCATTTTTAGTCCGATTTTGATGCAATTTTTAGCTCGCTGGGACGAATGTCTGAAGAGCTTTTGTAATACACCCGGCGTTGGCGTCATCAGCAAAAACTTTAACCTTGCTTGTGGAATGGAGACCTTAAGAGATAGGATGTTGATATTTAGTATGTGGCTTCCTTGTGGCTTTCTTGTGGTACCATATTTTTTAGACATTTTGACCTTGACCTTGCCTTAGGGCAATTTTTAAAAAACTTTGACCTTGCCTCTAGAAAGCAGGCTTTTAGTGGTAGGGTGTTCATATTTGGTATGTGACTTTCTTATGATGAGAGCTTTCTAGTGGTACCATTTTTGTAGACATTTTGACCTTGACCTTTCCCTGATGGAAATTTTTGAAAAACTTTAACCTTACCTCTAGAAGGTAGGCTTTTAGTGGCAGGGTGTTCATATTTGGTATATAACTTCCTCATGATGAGATCTTTCTAGTGGTACCATATTTGTAGACATTTTGACCTTGACCTTTCCCAGAGGGCAATTTTTTAAAAACTTTAACCTTGTCTCTAGAAGGTAGGCTTTTAGTGGTAGGGTGTTCATATTTGGTATGTGACTTACTTATTATGAGAGCTTTCTAATGGTACCACATTTGTAGACATTTTGACCTTGACCTTTCCCTTGGGGCAAATTTTGAAAAAAAAAACTTTAACCTTGCTTAAAGAATTAAGTTGTTTAGTGGTAGGGTGTTCATATTTGGTATGTGACTTTCTTGTGATGAGAGCTTTCTAATGATGCCATATTTGTAGACATTATGACCTTGACCTTGCCACAAGGGCAATTTTTTTCAAACTTTAACAGTGTTTCTGGAATGTTGACATTTAGTGGTAGGGTGTTCAATTTCGGTATATTATCTCCTTATGACGATAGCTTTCCGAGGCACCATATTTTTAGACATTTTGACCTTGACCTTGCCCTTAGGGCAATTTTTTTTAAAACTTAAACCTTGCTTCTAGAACTTAGTTGTTTAGTGATATGGTGTTTTATATTTTGTTTGTGAATCCCTATGGTGAGAGCTTTCTAATGAAGTGCCATAGTTGTAGACATTTTGACCTTGACATTGCCCTGAAGGCAATTTAAAAAAATCTTGAACCCTGTTTATAGAAGTTATTCTTTTAGTGATAGGGAGTTCCTGCTTGACATGTGGCTTTCCTATATCGCATTTAAAGTATTTATCACATTACAATTATGAAAATGAATAACTTTCGAATTAATTGTGCATTGTGGTTACTCTAATCCCCGGCGAGCTATGTTGTCATCCGACAACTCTTGTTTTCAAAGGATTTCTTATGAAAAATTATCATAGTGCTCTGCCATTAGATTTTTGTTAACTTGTTTCCTTATCCAGCTATGAGGGGCCGAAGGGGGGGCCAAAATCATAGATAACCTAAAATTTTTATTTTTCATCAGATTTTGTGGGATATTTTTCTTTGGATTCCTCTTGATGTAAGCTTTCAGTGGTATTTCAACGGCTTTGGCGTAGCTCTTACCGTTTCTGAGCTATGAGGGGCCGAAGGGGGCCAAAATCGTAAATTTACAGATAACCTAAAATTTTTATTTTTCATCAGATTTCGATGGGATTTTTTTCTTTGGATTCCTCTTGATGTAAGCTTTCAGTAGTATGTCAACAGATTTGGTGTAGCTCTTACCATTTCCGAGCTGTAAGGGTTAAAAGGGGCCACAACTGCAAATTTGCAGATTGCCTGAAATTTTTAGTTTTCTTCGGATTTCGATGGGATTTTTTTCGTTGAATCCTCTTGATACAAGCTTTCAGTATTGTGTCAATGGATTTGGCATAGTTCTTACCGTTTCTGTGCTATAAGGGTTCACAGGAGCCAAAACTGCAAATTTGCAGATTACTTAAAATTTTTATTTTTCATCGCATTTTGATGGGATTTTTTTCTTTGGATTCCTCTTGATGTAAGCTATCAGCAGTATGTCAATGGATTGGGCTTAACTCTTACCATTTAGGAGCTATAAAGGGTCAAAGAGGAATCATAAGGAGTCATAAGAGCTAATTTTTGTCTCGCCCGCGACGAAAAGTCGCGGAGGCGAGACTTAGGGATAGCGTTTCCGGCGGCGGCGGCGGCGGCGGCG
>MJUU01067037.1:0-10628 GCA_002080025.1 Modiolus philippinarum | reverse complement strand
GCAGTTTGTACAGCCTATACCAGTAGTCCTAGGCACTTGATAATTGACATGCAGCTGCATCTTGGGGAGTACATACCGATTCCATGTCTAGATGGTGGCCCTGGTCCCTTAGTCACACATGAACGATCACTAAGTTTTTAGCAAGCAATTTGTACAGCCTATACCAGTAGTCCCAGTCACTAAGTAAACTAAGTTGAAGAATTATATTTTATTTTTATAACTGCAACAGTAGATTAATGTGCAAAATAAAGCGATGCAAGGGGCGGGCGAGACAAATCCTGTGTCCACAGTTTATTATTTTCCCTAGTTTGTGTCCAGCTAATTACTGGGTCAATCTCCTTATTGGGTCCATCTTATTATTGTGTCAAGCTCTTTGGTATGTCCATACTCTCTTTAAATTACACTTTTTAAAATTTCAGTGGATGACATGCTGCAGTCGTATCATGCTGCGCTTGGCATAGCCCTTTATTTTTCTAATTGCACAACCCTAGAAACATTTGTATGTAGAGTGTCCATGAAATTCTTGTATTATCAACTTTATACAGAAAAAATGTACATTAGACCTGAGTATTCATACAGTTCTTGCAGTGTATATGGAGGTCATAAGTTACCTTTATGTAATTGAATATTTGTTTCTGTATTTGATTGAAATTGGACAAATCTATTTATATTTCAGGGCAGGGATTACATATGTGTCTGTACATGATTGTTATTTGACAAATATATTTATACAGTCGAACTTCGATGGCTCGAACACCCAAGGGACCGTTGAAAACAGTTCAAGCCAACGAGGTCGAACTTTGTTTAAAGACATATCCTACTATTTAAACTCCCAATAATATCTTTTTGATATTCCACCTGTACTTACTAAATAATAAAAGCTTTAAATTAAGCTAAAAAAATTAGGGGTTCACCGAGCTGTTTTCAGAGCTATGACGTCATCTTCATTTACCTGTTTTAAAGATATCGATTATATACTATTTGGCCTATATTTTCATTATATATCTCATTTCGTATGAACTGAAATTGTTTTGAGTGCTTCATGGTGTGTAGACAGCAAGATATTATTTTAAAATGAAAACTATGCAAATTGTGGGCTAAAGGATATAATTTTTTAATTTCCCGCCATTTTTGACGGGCACTCAGAATACGACAAAATCGCTGATCGCAAAAATTGACCAATGATAATTTGATAATATTTTCACAGAAGATAGAGAATAACCTCCTCAACGGATTAAGAAAATAAAAAAATAGAGTCACCGAGTCAGGGAAAAAGATATTTGTGAAAAACATGTCGGGACTTAAAATGGCGGGTTTTGCTTCATATCGATAGCAATACCTATTTCATCTATTTGAATAGCAGAAGATGATCACAAATAATACTATATTTTTGTTTGAATATGTAATAAGATGTAGAGTGAGTATTTTTTTCTTTCATTGATATATTGTACGCCAACAGGACATAAACAGAGAAAAAACTCACAAGGGTAAATTAAGATTAATAGCAACTTTTGACCAATATGAACACATAAGAAGTCTTTCGTCGTTTTGCGAAATGAATTACATACTACCTTTGATGATTTATTCAACTTCTGCTAGCTATATGAATGTTGAAATAATAAAAGGGTGTAATACCTAAAAGGACACACCGTGTACATAATTCAGTTATTTACAAAGGTTTAACTTTTGATTAAAATGTTTTCGTTGAAATTGTAAATGTCAATAAATATACATGTATATCCTTGGCAAACTTTAATGAAGTTGTTTATGCAGTATTTAATTAGAATTTGACCCTTTTTATTCTTTACTTCTTTCAACTTACCCTTACCATTTTTACGTAGGTCTTTGCTACGGGAAGAAATTCGCGGGAATTTTGCGACATCATAAATGAATTAAAAAATACAAGCTCAATTTTTTGGAAATTTTCGACGTCATAAAGGTATTACAAAACAGTGACGCTCAAAGGTAAAATGCGCAGAAACAATAGTAGGATATGTCTTTAAAACTTGGACAAAGGGACCAAAAGAAGGGTTCGAGGCATCCATGGTGTTCGAGTTACTGTATAGCGGTTATTTTGACGGGTGTAAAATTTGGTGGTTTTAAAGAGAAAATGTATAAGAAAAATTTTGGCGGTTTTATTTTTGAGATTATGTAAAATACATAATAAAATATTTCCCTTGTTGCTAAGAAGGAGTGAGTTTCGATTTATAATAAGTGTTGATCAACATGAAATATTAAAGAAAAGAATATTAATTATCCTTTGATTTTAAATATTTTTTATTGTCATTAATCAGTTACATGTATTTAGTAAATTACATGTAATTTATATTAGTACCTGCATTTTCTGTAATTTTAAATATTTGTCACCTTCACAGCTTGGCCTGAATACAAACTTTAGACATGCACAATGCATAGAGATATCCAAGCCGTTATGATAAATATTAATTAATTTCCAAAGGTAATAATTAAAAAAAAAATGTTATAAATTTCATAAACTTGTTTAAATATATAATCTGTAGAATAAAATTTGACGGAATTTATTTTGGCGATTTGAGTGGGACCGCTAAAATACGCCAAAATTAGCACCCCGCAAAAATAACCCACTATACGGTATTGCAGTTCGAGCCATCGATGTTCTACTGTATTTCAGGGAAGGAATTACATATGTTTCTGTACATGATTATTATTGGACAAATCTATTTATATTTCAGGGGAGGAATTACATATGTTTCTGTACATGACTGTTATTGGACAAATCTATTTATATTTCAGGGCAGGAATTACATATGTTTCTGTACATGACTGTTATTGGACACACCCCTGTGATGTAGATATTATGAACAAGGTAATTAACATCATTGCTTTAAACTTGTTACAGCAATATTTTATAATTGTCAAAGAAGCTCCCATCTTGATGAAGTTTTTAATGAATAGTCTTGGCTATTATATTTTCATCACTTTGAACATTTCTAAACTATGTGTACATGTAAAGGGAACTAACATAACAGAAATAAATTTCAATTATTCCAGAGATTTTAAGGGGAATGGTATCTTTAGAGTCCTTTTAAAGAAAAGTTTTTTAAATGTGAAATGGATTTTATTGGGCTCTTACAGTATCTTAAGACTTTAAAAGACTCAAAATACCTCAATTTTTAGCTTACCTGGCCAACTGTTGCCAACACTTTGGGTCTGTCATTAAATTTTCATTCAAACATCTTTTTACAAACCTTTTGGTCAGTTTTAACAAAAATAGTGTCTGGAACATTCCCATCTTAAATATCCAGGATGGCCACCAGTTGGGAACACAGTTTAACACCTAAAACACTTTCAAAGATCATCTCTGGTATTACTGGTCCTATTGGAACCAAACTTGATAACATAAGTCATTGGGTGGTCATTGTTTAAAAATAATGATCGTCATGTTTTAGCATAGTACAAGATGCCGGCCAGCAGGAACATTTGACCCTTTGAGAAATTCATTCAAACATCTCCTTGGACACTACTTTACCAATTTGAATTTTGTCTTAATAGTCCTTTAAGATAATGTCTGTCATGTCCATATCTTATCCAAGATGGCTGCCACCAGGAACATTAAACATAGACAAAATTCAAAATTTCATCCATTTTGACTTATCAATAATTGACATTTTCTGTTGCCCAAGCATGCTTTTCTTGATAATAGTTGTTAGTATTTTTTTTAATTTTCCTACAGATATGTAGAGAGCAGTTCGTTGCCTTACACAGTCAACCTATACTTGAAGATTTATCCAAATTCATGTTAGATAAATTCAGTAGCATACCAAGGTAAGCTGATAATGATGATGAACACACTTTAAGGGGGCTCACTCCTTATTGTGTCGCCTGCCTTCACGCAGTGGCGACATATAGGGATCACTATCCGTCGTCTTGCGTCTGCATCATTGTCCGTCGTCGTCGGCGTCACAAAAATTTGTCACAATTTTCTCAGGAACCATGTATCTGAGCCTTCTGCAATTTGGCATGGAGTATCAGTAGGGGACCTATACCGTGTAAGAGAGTTTTGGATCTCTCGCATGCCCACTTCCTGTTTGACGGAACTTAGAATATTTTTTGCGTCTTCAAAATTTCAGTCACGTTTTCCTCAGGAACTACAGATCCCAGCCTTCTGCAATTCAGTATCAAGTATTAGTATTGGGGCCTATATCTTGTAATAAAGTTTTGGATCTCTTGCATGCCCACTTCCTGTTTGACGGAACTTAGAATATTTTTGCTGATTGCCGCTACAAAAAAATTCTGTCACATTTTACTCAAAAATCGCATATCTCAGCCTTCTGTAATTTAGCATGGAGTATCAGTATGGGCATCTATACCGTGTAATAGAGTTTTGAATCTCTGGCAAGCCCACTTCCTGTTTGACTGAACTTAGAATATTTTTCGAGTCTTGAAAATTTCTGTCACATTGTTATAAGAAACCACATATCCCTGCCTTCTGCAATTTGGCATGGAGTATCAGTATGGGCACCTATAATGTGTAAAAGGGTCTGGGATCTCTTGCATGCCCTCTTCCTGTTTGACAGAACTTTGAATTTTTTTTGTGTGTTATTACGCAGGTGACACATGTCTTCCGTGGAAGACTTACAACTAAGTGTTGTTTAAATCAAGGATTTCTTGAAACCTATTTTAATTTACTAAGAATTGCAGACTAAGTGAAATGTTAAAAAGAAATATAAAGGTCCATGTGCATTTCACTGAGATACAAGACTTCACATATTTGGCAAGTAATGGATTTCTCTGGATTTTCCGTTTGTTTAACATTGGGGCTATTTTTTGTCTAGAAGCTAAGAAGTTATGTCAAGAATTTTATGAAAATTTGTCAGATGCCTAAATCTGACCTATCAAAGACATTCATGCAATAAAAAGTGGGGGTCTGTTTGTAAAACTTTTTAAGCCATTGACATGGAGATATCGAGAATAGTTCGGAAATCTGACACAAATTCAAAAATGTGACGAGTGAGCCACCTTAATGACTTTATTTAAAATTGGCACATTGATGTAAAGAACTAGTCCCCACAAAGTTGCACTGAAAATCTCTGTATAGATTTGAAAATTATACCCCCACTCTATAGAGAGTGGGGTATACTGCATTCACCTTGTCGGTCCGTTCGTCCGTGCGTCCGAAAAAAATTTTCGTCTCATTTTTCTCAGCTTCTACAAGAGGGATTGATTTCAAAATTGGTATGCAGCCTCTATATGGTTAGTTGTAAGGAACGTCCTATTTTAAGTCCTGTCAGATGTGTACTTCCTGTTTGGCAAAATGTGGACTTTGTCACAAAATGTAGTGAAAACATGAATTTTTCGTCGCATTTTTCTCAGCTTCTACAAGAGGGATTGCTTTCCAAATTGGTATCCAGCCTCTATATGGTTAGTTGTAAGGAACGTCCTATTTTTAGTCCTGTCAGATGTGTACTTCCTGTTTGACGAAATATGGACTTAGTTACAAAATGTGGTGAAAACATGATTTTTTCGTCGCATTTTTCTCAGCTTCTACAAGAGGGATTGATTTTAAAATTGGTATGCAGCCTCTGTATGGTTAGTTGTAAGGAACATCCTATTTTGAGTCCTGTTGGATGTGTACTTCCTGTTTGACGAAATGTGACTGTTACGAAATGTGGTGAAAACATGAATTTTTCGTTGCATTTTTCTCAGCTTCTACAAGAGGGATTGATGCAGCCTCTACATGGTTAGTTGTAAGGAACGTCGTATTTTAAGTCATGTCAGATATGTACTTCCTGTTTGGCAAAATGTGGACTTTGTCACAAAATGTAGTGAAAACATGACTTTTTCGTCGCATTTTTCTCAGCTTCTACAAGAGGGATTGATTTCAAAATTGGTATGCAGCCTCTATATGGTTAGTTGTAAGGAACACCCTATTTTGAGTCCTGTCGGATGTGTACTTCCTGTTTGACAAATTGAGGACTTTGTCACACAATGTAGTGAAAACATTAATTTTTCGTCGCATTTTTCTCAGCTTCTACAAGAGGGATTGATTTCAAATCTCATATGCAGCCTCTATATGACTAGTTGTAAGGACATCCTATTTTCAGTCATGTCAGATACATGCTTCCTGTTTGACAAAAAATGGACTTAATTATGAAATTTAGTGAAAACATGAATTTTTGATCCAGGGTTCAGTGAGTGGGGGTATACCTGGTTGCCATTCGGCGACAGCTCTTGTTTATATAAAAATAAGTTTACCTAATATACCATGATGAATATCAAAAGAGACATAAATTGTATCGAACAGCACAATGAATTTAAGTTATTGCAGACCAAGTTCCTGAACTCCTTTAGTCCTTCTTGGTTGTTTGACACTGGTGACATTATTATTGATATTCATCATGTTCATTAGTTGTACTATAATTACATTCCAGTCTCTTTTGAAACCACTATTTCTTTCACTTCTGTTCCATAATCTAATAAAATATACCTGTATTTGAGATCACCAATTGATGTCTGAAAGGATAAGCTATCAAAACAGGTTCCGCTGAAATAACTACATCTTATATTAGTATACAATTTTAAAGTACCATACATGCATAAGTGGTAATTTTCACTGGTACTTAATTTTAGCTTTATTCACGATTATGGTAAAGTCACCAAAATTGCATCTACAAATAATAAATACAGGTTTCGCTGAAATAACTACATCTTATGATAATATATGATTTTAAAGTACTATTTATGCAAAATGGTAATTTTCACCGGTACTTAGGCAAAATAAAAAAATACATTAGCTTCTCAGGCCCCTGCCTCATCTCTTTTCTGAGAACTAATTTCACTTTTTTATTCAAGTTTCCAATAAAAAAAAATGAAAATTACCTGCCTCATCACTTTTTTGGCATTTCCGCAATGCAAAAAGATGCCTCATCATGATTTTGAACAAATAAAAATAAAAATTTTCTCCCTCCCTGCCTCATACTTTTTTCAGAAAAATGGCCTGAGAATCTAATAATTATTTTTGTATGGCCTTACTGTAATTTTCGCTTTATTCGCGATTATGCTATAAAAGTTGCCAAAATTGCATCTGCAAATAATAAATACAGGTTTCGCTGAAATAACTACATCTTATTATGGTATACGATTTTAAAGTACTATTCATGCATAATGGTAATTTTCACCGGTACTTACTGTAATTTTCGCTTTATTTGCGATTATGCTAAAGTCGCCAAAATTGCATCTGCAAATAAATTTAATGACACTTTATACAGCAAATGAAAAGATATAGCAATAGTTTTATTGTACGAAAATGAAATTAATAAATTTTGATAGAAATAATAAAATTTGTGATCCACAAAAAAAAAAAAAAACACTTGTACTGTATTCACATTCTTAACAATGGTAATGTTGATTTTTTTTTTTTCAGTCTAACTCGAGATAAAGAATTATTAGAAAGTGTTTTGTCAAACGTTCCAGAGAGAGGTAAAAAAATTTCTATTGCAAATGTATCATTGTAAAATGCACTTACATGTACTATGAATTATATCAATATTAATGAATGCAGCTTACTTTAAACGTGGAAATTTTTGCGGGGTATTATTATTACGTTTTTGTTGGACAAACAATTCGCGAGAGGGGCAATTTTCACGCTCAGAGCCTTTTATGTTCGACCCTGTCATTGGTTTTACTTGAAAGACTTCAAAACCAAACTACTGGCGTCGGGGAAATTTTCACGAATTCTTCTTGATCATAATTACCAGCACGCAAAAATTTCCACATTTACAGTATAGAATGGTGCATATATAATAGGTTTGAAATACACGTATTGACTTTTTAGTCATCATTTTTAGCTCACCTGGCTATGCCAGGGTGAGCTTTTGCCATCACTTGGCGTCCGGCGTCCGTCCGGCGTAAACTTTTCATTCAAAGATCTTCTCCTCTGAAACCAATGGGCCAATTGGAACCAAATTTGGTCACAATAGTCCTTGGGTGGTCCCCTTTAGAATGGTATCCGGCAGGTCCGTACCTCATCCAAGATGGCCGCCAGCGGGGAACATAGTTTTAACATTGGACCCTATGGGTAAACACATTCAAAGATCTTCTTCTCAGAAACTACCTGCCCAATTACAACCAAACTTAGTCACAATGGTCCTTAGATGGTCCCTTCCATAAAAGATATCCGGCAGGTCCGTACCTAATCCAAGATGGCTGCCAGCTGGGAACATAGTTTTAACATTGGACCCTATGGAAAAGACATTCAAAGATCTTCTTCTCAGAAGCTACCCATCCAGTTATAACCAAACTTAGTCACACTGGTCATTAGATGGTCCCTTCTAAAAAAGGTATCCAGCAGGTCTGTACCTCATCCAAGATGGTCGCCAGCGGGAACATAGTTTTAACATTGGATCCTATTGAATATACATTCAAAGATCTTCTTCTCAGAAACTACTAGTCCAATTAGAACCAATCTAAGCCACAATGGTCCTTAGGTGGTCCCATCCAAAAAATGTATCTGGTAGGTCCGTACCTCATCCAAGATGGCCACCATCTGGAACATAGTTTTTACATTGGCCCTATTGATTTTAAGGGGAACCTCTGCCCAAATTTTTGAATTTTTGTTTGAAAAGTGGTCTGCATACTATGTATTACTTTAATTATAAGGGGAACCCCTGCCCAATTTTTTTTTGAATGGTGTTCTGTTATGGGTTGAAATGGATGGTGGATCTTTCAGTTGCCATGGAAACCAAACAAGAATACTGTAATTTTAGAAAAAAAAGTATTCTGCTAAATTTTATTTATTTGTTTTTCCTATTGGAAATGCCTTTTATCTATGTCAGCCATGGTCCAGGTGAGCGATACAGGCTCTTGAGAGCCTCTTGTTTTGTTTTGCACTGCCTATAAATGTGGAGTAACATACAGATTTATCCTTGTTCATCCAAGCTTAAGTTTTTTGGTAGGTCAATATATTGTTAACCTATGACAAAAGTCTACATGGTATGATCTTTCCAAATCAAGTGTTTTAGGCCCATAGCCTTCCCCAAAATGGATGAAAAACACTTGATTTGTGGAGATGACATATTTGTTCAGTAATGGATCTAAACAAAAACCCCAAACTAAAGACAAAGCTATCACTTACAGCAATTTTCCTATTACTGGATGCACTCACAATAGAAAATTTGGTAGCTCTCCAGGTAGTTTCAATAGGTTTCTCAATAGAAGTTTGACCCTCAAGGTAGAAAGGTCACATAGCCATTCATTGTATTTGCCTGGATATGGGCCAATTTACCTGGTGTCAATATCAACAGGAAACAAGTCCAGTTCACCCAAACTTGTTTTTAATATTGAAATAGCCAATCAAGAATAAAGATGCATTTTTTCATACAATAAGACAATAAATCACAAAGTTGTACTATTACTGTTTAAATTTAGTCTATATAAAGTTCAAACCTTCTCTTTGTTTGTTCCAATACATAATAATAGTTCAAATGTACTTTATCTTTGTGGGTGAAATCAACATCAGGTAAATTGGCACACACCCAACTACATGTATGAATGGGCATTAGGTGACCTTTCTACCTTGAAGGCCAACTGCTATTGAAAAACCTATTTGATTACCTGGAGAGCTACCAAAAATCCTATTGAAACTGCATTCAGTAAAAGGAAAATTGCTGTAAATTGTCAATGGTACAAATGTGAAAATTTGTTTCAAGCTCTGTTTATTCATGCAATATTTTGTGGAATGTGTATTTAGTTAGACTGATGGGATATTACATGTACTTCCTGTCTACAGACTTAGTAAATTGTGGATATTTTCAGCTTGAAAGTGTAATTTTATGTGAAAATTTTCTGTGATAAATTTATAGAACTTTGTCACATGCTTTGTTGATTGTTTCAAAACTGTAAAATATTCTTAAATGATCCTCTTTATGACAGTTCTCCTGACATAGGAGGGACATACTCAAACAGACAAACAAATGAGCTGTTCAGGAAGTTGAGAGAGCATGGGGATATTACTTTTAAGAATTTTGGCTCACATACTCCATGCATGTTTTGTTTATGTGCACAGGTTTTAAACATCTGAGGAGACAAAAAAATTTCAAAGTTTTTTTTTTTTAAAATACTTGTAAGTTGTTGGATAATTTTATAGATGCTGTTGAAAATTAACAGGATTGAACTTGGTGGAAGTATTTTGACAACAATAGGGTCTGTAAAGCTCGTTTGAATTTGAAATTCCAGTGACATGAAAATTTTACCCGAAAGTCGCATTTTGAACAAAAATATTTGAAGTTTCAAACAAATTGAATAGGGTCTGCTATATAATGTGAGGTTCCGCAATGTGTTGAAGACCGTACAGTGACCCCTAGATGCTTTGTTTTGAGTCGTTTTAACTTGGAGATGGGATGTTGTCTCCTTTACATTTAACCCATTTCCTTTCTTTTTCGTAGTCATAATCCCAAAATGTCATGTTTTGGTAGGAAACATGTTGGAAATTCAATTTTATCTTGAATTTTGGGTCTTACATGACAAGATTTACAGACTCTATATGGATCACAGTAGTGAAAAGCAGAGACTTTATTGGGTATTTTGGAAGTAGATATTAGCTTTCACCTTATCAAATTTTCATTTTTTCTTTTTACAGGTACTTTTGATCT
>MJUU01067032.1:45711-69549 GCA_002080025.1 Modiolus philippinarum | reverse complement strand
TTTTTTTGTTTTTTTTTTTTTTTTTTTTTTTTTTTTTTTTGTTTTTTTTTTGTGTTGTTGTTGTTTGTTTGCCAAAATACCTATCAAAATATTATATTTACACGATAGCTTTTCTATTTCCAAGTAGTAAAGCTTGCATAATGTCTATGATTCATATTCAATTGTTTAAGTTCATGTATCACCTTTGAATAAAATATATAAACAAAAGTGTCCTTAGCACTAAACTAGAGTAAAGTAAAAAATTTACTGTCAGCCAGATCTTAACACAGACGATAACATTTTGATTTTTTCAAGAAAATATGTACGGAGTTGTAGTATGTAGTTACTTCAAAACATAAAATCGACTATTTTAATATACAATCAATACCAAAGTTGAAAATATACGGTAAATTTCGTTATGCTGTACACGTGTTTAAAGGAGTAATCTCTCATCATCAGCATTAAAATCAATCAATATGATGACAATAGCTAACACTAACCGTTTGGGTAAGGCGAGCTAAAAATAATTGGGAAGTGTTCTTACAATCACTGTCAACCGTTACTAGACAGGAAAACTAACAGAAGACAATCATATTTATAAAAATCGAAGTCCAAAGACAAAAATAATGATCAATAGAATCTCATACTCAAGTAATCAAACTACTCATAAGATGGCTACAAATTCTGATATTTTAATAGAGAAAAACATACCTTAATGCCACAAATATATTCCAAATCCTATCTACATTGAACATATATCAATATATCAATATCAATTATGATATTTGATTTCGTAGACATGTGTCCCTGCACTTGTTCGTATAATTACTTTGTAGAGATTTGTCCTTGCACTTCTTCATATAATAACTCCTTTTTCCTGGTCGTATAATTACTTCGTAGAGATGTGTCCTTGTACTTGCTCGTTTAATTACTTCGTAGAGATGTGTCCTTGCACTTCTTCATATAATTACTTCGTAGAAATTTGTCCTTGTACTTGTTCATATAATTACTTCGTAGAGATATGTCCTTTACTTGTTCATATAATAACTCCTTTTTCTTGCTCGTATAATTACTTCGTAGAGATGTGTCCTTACACTTCTTCATATAATTACTTCGTAGAGATTTGTCCTCGTACTTGTTAATATAATTAATTCGTAGAGATTTGTCCTTGTACTTGTTCACATAATTACCTGAGGGTTTTCACCAGCCCAGTAGTCAGTACATCGGTGCTGACCCGAAAGCCGATTCTGTTGGGAATCTTGCAATATCTACTTCGTAGAAATTCGTCCTTGTACTTGTTGATATAATTACTTCGTAAAGATGTTTTCTTGTACTTGTTCATATAATTCATTTACTTTATTGATATATGGATAATATTACGTTACTTTGTAGGGCATTGTCCTTGTTCTTGTTCATATAAAAAGAAAAAGTCGCACTGGAGCACGATAAAGGTTCTAAACCACACAAAAGAGGAATGGCGAAGAGTTCTTGCACCTGACTTGGCAAAGATAGATCAAGAACTTAGAATAAACAAGACACAGATCTCGGCGTTCAGACGAAGACTAAACAGTGCAAGTGACGACCGAAAATCAGCAAAGCGACTTGGAATTCTAGGGGCAGTATTTCTAGCGATCGAAATCGGGCTGGTCATATTTGTAGATATTGTTACTTTTCGCAACAGGATACGAACCAATGCACGGATACGAAGCCATGTGTAAGCTTTGAAAGTTTTTTTTACAATGCAGGACTCCCAAATGGATCAGATTATTTATAACATTAAAAAGCTCGTACAAACATTTAATTGAGAAATGTACTTATGCGTACGTTTTGTTTAGGACTCAATTGTACATGTTTTCATAAGTTTCTTGATTACATATATATCCTCATATGTGTGTACTGATTCAATTTTGTATGTTAAATTTATGTGAAGTCCCATTTCCTTTTACTCAATATCCCTTTATTTGTCCATTTACAGTGCAGTTTGTCTCTCGTGCAGTGCGGAGTCCGTAAAAAAGATTCCCTGTGCTTGGGTTTTATGTGTTTGCTATTTGTCAGTTATGGTGTACTTCTTCATGTGAGAATTTCTCATATGAATGCACTGAAAAAAATCAGTAAAAATTAAACTATTTTACTTGCCATCTGTATATATATTGCCTACATCTCCCGATTTAACATACCAAGTTTTTTTTTACAATTAAGACGATGTGTTCCATGTGGTCGTTTATATGTTGTATTGTCTATTTGTCCCTTTGTCGGGCAACAGATGACAGTGTTTGTAACAGTATTTGCCCGATATGTTACACTTGTTGACGACCCCGTATCCATGACAAAATGTAAACATGGATGCAGCATGTTCATCATTTAGCAAGTGAATGCCGGTAAAACCTGTGCTACCTTCCCTCTTGAAATTCTGTTAGGCAGGAGTGTTTGCTCTTTGTTGAAAGCCTCATGATGACATCAAGATGAAGAACAACAATTTAAGCGTTATTCGATTTGCTTAATCCTACCATGTATTTATGGCGATTTACTGATTACAGTAAGTAAGTCAAGTTCTATAATTTTGTTTCAACAATATTTGTGTACTCATTCTAGCTCATATGTAAATTTTATTTTTGATATCATATACTTGTTCCAATAGGGTCTGTAAGTCTCGTCATGTGACCCTCGAGAATTCACGATAAGACTGCAAAAACGTTTCCCGCCAAAAATTGACGTCTGAACATTATGATGTTCCAGTTTTCGTTTGAAACGTCACATAGTTTCGTTAAAAATGTAACTTCCGGGTACAATTTATGTGCCCGGAAGTTACAAAATTGGACGAGACTTACAGACCCAATTCCAGTTAGTATGTATATACATATAACAAAATACTTCAGTTACTTTTAATTTATTTTCTGCATGTGAGAGATTCGACAACATATGTCCTATCAGTGCAGATCAAACTAAAACACTTGGAAGACCATTATCAGAAAAACATGTTGAAGCTGATAAAGAACAAAAAATCAAAAGAATCTAAATAGGAAAACCAAAATTCAGATAAGGACAGAGCTATGCATGAGGGTGATACTCCTTAGTTTTATACAAAATTTTTGCAAGTTTCAATGGAATCGGTTCTCGGGTCAGAATCGAAGAACTGAAGTACATGTTTTTTTTCTTATTTTGGGTAGACTATAAGACTTTATATGTGTACTGATTCAGTAATATGTCAGTTTTATTTTCTTGGTTAGACAAAGAATGTGTGTTGACTCAGTTTCTATGTAAATTTTAACTATTTTGGTAAGGCAATGCAATTTGTGTAATGATTCAAGTTTGTATATAAATTTTACTTTTTTGGTGAGACGATGCATGATTAGTGATGGCAGTTTGTACGCAAATTTTATATTTTGGTTAGACACTGCATGTGTACTGATTGCAGTTTGTATGTAAATTGTATTATTTTCGTTAGACAATGCATGTGTACTGATTGCAGTTTGTACGTTAATTTTATTATTTTGGTTCGAGAATGCATGTGTGCTGATTTACCTTTGTATGTTTTTTTTCCTATTTTGGTTAGAGAATGTATGTGTAGTGATTGCAGTTTTTAGATATAATGTGGAAAACTGGGATTGTCAATAGTAAGGATATCGTCAAAATACCTGCTGTTATCATTGAAAATAGAAAAAAAAAATCACCGTTTGGTATGGTTACATTTTGTAGTTTTTTCATGAATTCACGTTCGTAACAGAAAAGAAAATGATCTGCAAAGAGAGGTGCACAATGTGTAACCCTGGGAATTCCAATGTTGATAAACAATGTTGCCAAAACGAAGAAAAATGTTGTCCAACAAAGGGTTAAGTGCTTTAATCGTATCATCACATGTCCAGCACAATGATTGTTGTAAGTAATATTAGAAAAAATCCTTGCTTTTTGTTACAAGCAGACCATAAAATCTGAAAGACCATTTAACCAGTTGTCCCAACATAGATCAAATCATATGGAAGCGTTGTATAAAGTGTAGAAAAATAATAATTGTCGAGAGATAAAACTTGTTTTGAATTGATAATAATTTATCTTAAACTTCAGTAGAATTTTTTTTTACAATCCAGAAGTAATTGAACATTATATGAACATTACTTCTAAAATTTCTAAAATAGAATTACTATTTTTCACCTTTTCCAATTTTTTAACTATTTACCGGTCAAAAGTTTCTCGGACTATTGACTTGCAGTATGAATATTTTTCCCGAACTTTTTTCTTGCTTTCCTATTGGATGAAAAATCTGATGATTGTTCAGAATGCTTTGACATCATTGTTCCCAAGTGACAAATCTAAATTAGCTATGCTAATGACAGTGAACACCATTCATTTTGCAGCAGAATAAAATTTGTTGATGAGGAAAAATGTAATTGTTTACTACTATGGGAAATTAAGAATACAAAATTTAGCAAAAAAAATACTAGAAATGAAGAAATATTGAACAAAGATGATTTAAAAATTGTGAATGTTTTTTTTTTTCTTGATTCGAAAAGTTGTAAATCTTGTGTTTTCGGTATAATAAAACACTTATAGACTGTTTATTCGGGAATAGCAAGTTTGTTTTCCCCTTGACCTCTAACTATTGACCTCGGCTATGCCTCGGTCAATTGTCAGGGTCTCGGAGGACAACAAACTTGCTATTCCCTCTTTACCAGTCAATAAGTATAAAATATTATCTACGTCATCTTTCCACTGAGAAATCTTATCATTACTATTTGAATGACACGCAATATGCATTTCAATTTTAATGTTGCAGATAAGGCCCCATTTCGATAGTTGATTTACAGGAAAACAGTTGACGTTATATATGAATTTTTACACGACTAGTATTTCTGACTACCAGGTTGATGAAAACCCGAGTACAGTTATATTAGCTATTCCCTTTTTGCAAATTTAATCAATAATTTTTTATTGGAAATAGGATAAATTAGAACATTTTTGCTTAGAAAATAATTTAAAAAGAGGTCTGATAATAGAATATTTATTTAAGAATACACTTGATAAATAAATAATAGAATTACTATTAATTAATTAATATTTTTAATCAGGTTTTGAAGAAATTAAGATAGCTGATTTCCTACATGGTTTTCTTTTTTTTTTCTTTTTTTATTATCACATTTTTGTCTGTTTGGTTGACATTTTGTTCGATTTTTACCCTTAAACTACCCTAAGGTGCCCTAGGGATGTTTGTATGATTGCATTTTTTTGTGCTCTTGTTTATTTTTCAGTATAATACGATATGCTTAATAATAATTTACTCGTTAAACCTTCGTTTTTTAAAAATCATGTACAGTATATAGCATTGTATGAGTGTATAAAAACAAGCAAGTCTTATAAGATTTAGCACTTCGTTTATTTTGAAAGTAACAATTTCTGACCCTCAAAATAAGTTTTTTTTTCAAGTATTAAGAAAATTCTGTGTCAAGTACATTTTTCCATTCTCTTTTTATAAACTTCCATTGTATCAAATTATCTGTACTTATGTATAAAAATAAACTGCTTTTGTTATATTATATAATTTCAAGGTTTAATTTGACATGATTTCATGTTTCATTTTGTTTGCTTTATATGCAGATTCAAATATTCTGCACCTGACAAGACCACTACGGATAAAAAACTTACTTGAATTAAGATTTCCTCAATTTGCGACATTTCTTTGCTTTTGGGATACTTTACAATACATTAACCTTACATATGTTTAATTAACACGACAAGAATTCTTTGATTTAATTAGGAAAACACGATGGCGGTTTCAAATTTTATATCCATTTTCTTTGCTAATATAATATTGTTTACAAACGGATATTATAACTTACCAGGTAAGACTATAATATTTGCGGATCCAAAGATTGGGGTCCGGGAGTCTTAACCCCTTTCTTCGACAATCTTTTGGTGAATATCCTGATGTTTTACTAAGAAATACGCCAAAAATATTCACGCCTCCCTCTGCTTCGCGAATATTCTTTCACTTCTCATTGGAGCCCCCTTGTTCATATTACCTGGATCCGCGATTGCTATGATGTTCAATTTTCATTAATGCCCTAGTTACATCCATTCACATTTTACAAGCCTTATCTTCTAACAAAAACATAAATGCCTGTAGCAAATTATTCAAATAACAAAGTTCCGAAGTTACTGTAAATCTATTTTTGCATATGGCAATTATTATGACAATATCAAACTAATGAAATGTGATATTTTCTTCTTGCTCCCGTTCATAGATTTTACCTTATATAAGACAAGTGTAACTTGAAACGCGTCCACAACTTTGCACTCTTGATAAATTACAGCTCGCATTTATACCTATGAACATTGCTCATTGTTGAGGGCCTCAAGGTGACTTCAAGATGAATAGCAACAATAAAAGTGTTGTTCCACTGCTTGGTTTTGTAATGTATTTATGGAGACTTTGTCTCATGTGCATTTACTCCTTTTCCCTTCTTTGCTTATTGTTGTAATAGTACATATTAGCCCGTTTGTTTTTCATTTCAGTGTTTAAATTTCAAAATAAGAATTACCTTATCGTAAGAATAATAGGATCTTGCATAAGATGAGATAAAAGATCGGATATCTTTCACAAGTGTAAGAAATGTCGTCTTTTCTCGAGTGGAGAGTAGCGAAACGAGAGGAAAAGACGTAAAATTTCTTACACGAGTGAAAGATATCCCGATCTTATATTTTGATCTTATGCAAGTGCATATTTCTTCCGTAAAAAGCGAAAAGAAACGTCTGGAAACCTTTAATGTTTGAACAACGTTGTTGTCATTTGAGTATTTTTTACATTGTGACGTCAGGTGTTTTATGACGTTTAGTCAATACTTACGATTGTTGTATCAAAAAAATCAACACATCTGGTTGGTTATTTACCGGTGTGAAATGAGGTCGCGTGCTTCGACCTCTGTAAACCACCATTTAGGGAAGAAACAGTGAACATTTTTGAGGTAGCCCAATTTCACCCACTTTTCTGGTTTTTTGTCATTTTCTTCTTTTTTTGAAGAGAGAACTACAAATACCTACTGGTTTCAAGAAAAATAACTCGCCCATACGTTTCAGAATAGCGTATCTGGGTGATTTTTTTGTCCAGGTCACTACCCCTTTTCCTTCTATTATTCATCGTGGAAACCGAAACCGAGACCGAAACTGAAACGAGCATAAACAGAATGAATTGTGTTTGCATTGTAAAAACATCATTTTTCTGTTTGATTTATTGTATTTTTTAGCTTTCTTTCTGAGATCTCTACAATGGACTTTTAATCGTTAATTAATCTGACGTGGTAGAAGTAATTTTGAAATCAATATTAGAATGCAAAATTGTTTATTTTTGTGACACAATTTCTTTTGCTCATTCTTTTTGATCATTAATTACTTTTAACGGTCTTATAAGTTATATGACTGCAAATGGTACGTCGCTACTGCAAATGGTACGTCGCTGGCGTCGTTGTCTTGGTCGGCTTATGTGCACAGCAAAACTTTGGCACTAATGGACATATCATTGTCAAATATAATTATGACGTGAGCTAGGGTTTTAAGTTTGCGTCCCTGGGTCCGCCTATTTTAGGTTAAAGGGTCAAAAATCGATTAAGGTGTCTGCCGGGTATTTTTTTTTCCTATTATAGAATTTTGTGAAATTTTCTGTGTAGGAACAAAATTATATTTGTGGATCACCGTGCATTTAAGCACAGAAACTGAAATTGAAAATTTCATTATTTTACATAGAAATGATAGGGAATATGATTGTATGAGAGTATAGCTTAAAAAATCTATTATAGATTTTGCTGATACTTTACATGTGTTTTAAAATCATTATATAAGTTACATATAAAAAATAAAAATTAGGGGTCACAGTTGAAGTAAGAGAGATAAATTCCGAAATGTAAATTTTTGAGTGATATCTATGTTAATTTTTTATCTAATTATCTCCCTTGAATAATTTCTGTGTTCTGTAAATCCAGCAACAGATTTAAGCTCATGGGGTTTCGTTCACGTTTTTGTAATGAAAATGTTGTAAAAGTGATAAGGAATAAAAATTTTAAATGAACAAGTATTAGACAAAAATTGCGGAATAATACCATTGAGACAGCTTAAGGTAGTTGGGGTGTCTTAAACTGAGAATCTTTTTTTGCGAATCTAAGCAAAAATTCAATAATTCAATGAGAATATTGTCTAAATGATTTTGAATGTCTTTTAAACATAATTTAAATAAAAATGAGAAATAAGTATAAAGTTTGTTTGAAAACTATTACATATTTGTCAAAAATTCAAAAGTTTTATCAAACGGAGATAATTCTATTCTGAAATACCATGGAATAGGCCAAATTTTCTAAGTTTGTTAAAAAAAATAAGGTAGCTAACACCATTTTTTTTTAATTTGTCAAAAGCATTTTAACAAAACACATTAATTCCAATTTTTCCAAAAATATGTTTTTTTTTTAATTTTAGGGTCCCAAATTACTTTAATTGAGTTATCTCCCCTGAAAAACTAACAAATTCTTCATGTTTCATGACATAACTTTTTCAAATGATCTGTGACATATCTTTTTTTTTTATTTTTTTAAATTGAAGTTCTATATCTTATCAAAAAATATACAAAGTTTGGAAAAATTGTATGTCTGCTTATAGAAAACTTCTGTTTTCGATCGAAATCAAAATGAAACTAAGGTTTTCGTACGGAATCGGAATTGAGTTTTAATCGAAAACAGTAATTATAATAGTAATCAAATAGACTGTTGCTTGTAAGTTCGAACGAACAGCTGATTCGCTGGTCATGAGATGATTCGATCTTAAACCGTGTAAGTTTACTTTGATATTTCAAAATGTTTTAGATTAACATTTTAAATTTTTTAATAGTAATCTAATTGGACAAACTACTGAAGATCTTTTTTAATAGTAAGATTTTTAATTTGCGGTTAAATTCGATCTTTATTCATTTTTCTGAAATTCCCTTTTGAAAAGAGATTTATATATTGCCGTTTACAAATTGAAGGAATGCTATCATAAATCGGATGTAATGAACAAGATGTTAAGATTGTGGTTTAAACTCTATGTTTAAAAAAAGTTCAAAACAGTTCGGGCCTTTTTTTTTGTACATTATCATGTCCTTTTGCAGATGTTTTATATGTTTCGGTATAGAAATGTCATGAATTTTAACATAAATTTGGCCGTTTTTTTATGAGCAGCAAAGTCAGCTAGATTTTTGTCTCTACGAAATGCACCGATTTGTTGTTCGATGAAAATACTTCTTAATATTGGAGACTTTTCCAAAGTATGGTGATGTTTACGCAGAATTTTACCAACTTCTGGCAATGCTCAGCTGTAAGTAAATAAAATTGGCACACGTTTTTGCATAATATTTTTAAACTTTTTCCGATATTTGAGTGTCTCATCTCTATCTAACATATCTACCTTTACTAATTGATCTTCTTACATACATTCCTTGTAAGCCCTTCCCTGGAGACGTTGCTTAATGTTTGTCTTTGCTTTTAGCTTTTAGTAATCTTCCTCATTTTCACAAATACGTTTAACTTGAGTTTTAATACATAATACAAAACAGGGAGGTCTTAACATCAAACGGTAACTGTAAATTGGTGTTTCTATCATTTTTTGTTCATTGATTGATCAACATTTTTCTGTAAACAATATGTGTATTTATTAAGATCAAGATTACAGTTATCCGTGTACTCTGTATCTAGTGACTGTTTTTTTTTAATTCGATGAAGACGGCTGTGTCGTTAACATATAATGCAAATATATTGTTCGCTATAGCTTTTAAATATATATTTCGGTTAATTGTTTAGATTTGATATGCAAGAATGAGAAATAAGTTTTTGAAATGGTCATATGTAGAAATCAGTAACATCATGAAACTTGAATAATTTCCTGTTCTATGTTCGATGTACGCTAATGTATTAGCCATCTATATAACGTTTTCATGACAACCTGGTAGGTGTCGTCTAAGAACGTTTGAAGTACATTTTCACAATACCTAAATTTTGTGAATTTTGTTGAAAACTAAGGAGTATCTCCCTCATGCAAAGCTCTGTCCTTAGCTGATTTTGGCTTTACATATAGATTATATTTATTATTTGTTCTTTATCAGTTTTTAAACATA
The DNA here is from genome assembly GCA_002080025.1 of Modiolus philippinarum. Lineage (NCBI taxonomy): Eukaryota > Metazoa > Mollusca > Bivalvia > Mytilida > Modiolidae > Modiolus > Modiolus philippinarum. Next base: position 59,447 of record MJUU01067032.1, on the reverse strand, counting down.
TTTGAGTTTATTGTCTTCCAAACGTTTAGATTTTATCTGCACTGAAGAGACATAAGTTGTCGAAATGCGCATATGCAGAATTTAAATTCACAGTACCTTCGGCATTTAGTCATTCTGTTTTCAGCAAGTAATATTCAGTACTGCATTAAATGAATTGCCTGATCGTATTATGTATGATTACATGTTTGTACTACAGTATATTTGCTTAGTCCTAAAGTGATACAATTTTGAAATAAGGGATAATAATAAATATTTCAAGGTTGAAAATGTCATGATTTTGTTTTATTCTTTTCATATGAACATTTAAATATACAACACACTTTTTTTACTATATGGCACTACCACTGACTATGGATAAACACATTTTAATGGATCGAATCACACCAACAGATTTAATCATATTGCGATGTCATTTTTTGGTTATTGTCTGGATTGCATAACTGTACAATACGTGATAATACAATCGTGCAGTTAATAAAGATATGATAATCTATGGTGGCATAGTTCTGCCCTCTACTTGTGAGATCATTAAATAGACTTTTCAGATATTTATGTCAACATGTCAGATATTTATGTTCACTTGTCAGATAAAAAAATATTTGACCAGCTTACGCCAATGTCTACCATCCAAAAGTCAACATAAATATCTTACAAGACAACATAATTATCGGGTAAATATCTTACAAGTCGATATAAATATCTGACAAGTCCATATAATTATCTGACAAGTCGACATATCATCAGCAGTCCATTAGTCAAACTTGTCTCACATGAATATTTTCCTTGCGGTTAATAGAATTTTTTTTTTTTTTGGTGAAAATCCTAACCCTTTAGGTGATCCAATATTTTATGATCATTGTGATATATTCCCCGAACTGTTTTAAACAACAGTCTAAAAATTGTGAAATTTACAATTTAATAAACGGGGATAATAACAATCCAACAAAATTATCGAACAGAATTGACAGGAGTCAAAGTCCAAGAACCAAAAAGACAAAGCAGTCGCAAAACCATCTGGAAAATTGTCAATCATAGGTTTTTATCTGGTACAGGCATCTCAAAACAAATGGAGGGGTAAATGGTTTAATGGCGCTCTGAATATTCATTGAAATAGTTATTATTATCCCTTTTTTCCAAATTATATCACTTTAGGATCATGCAAATATAATACAAAAAGCAATCATGTAAACATACATTATGATAATACGATCATGCTGTTCTAAATATCACTTGATAAAAGGCTATTTCCTAGATGATATTACTTCACGTAACAATATTACCAATAAATTGTCTGTTGTAGATTACAGAAACCATCCATGCGTTCAACCATGTGTGAACTCAACAGACCAATGACATGTCAGTATCACTCCTCATTTTCTGTTGTAGATTACAAAAACCATCCTTGCATTCGACCATGTGAAATCAAAAAGCCAATGACATGTCAGTATTACTTCAGGTTACAGTATTACCACACAATGTCCAAAGCCTGTTATGATTGTCCTTTTAACATGACAGATTACAGTCGACCCCATTGTGTTGCAGCAGACGGTTATCTACGCCCAATTTTAACAGTGAACCGAATGTTGCCGGGACCATTTATTCAGGTACTAGTCCTTGAATAAAGATTATACGATATTCTTTTCATAAGACGAGCTGTTTTTAATAACTCGTACAGCAAAGAATAATAGCTTCTTACGTGAGAACAGTTCAAAGATCGAAATATCTTGTACTTAGGATAAAGAAAAATACGTCTTCTCTCGTGTAGAGTTGGACGAACGAGAAAATAAGATAAAGAACGTCTTAAATGAGATGACGATTTTTTGAATGTTAAGAAGCTATTTATTTCTTAAATTATGTCCATTAATCTTTTTACTGCAGGAACAAATCCCGTCGATTTTACAATACTTTCCGTTGTTACGTCATGTCATATATGATGTTTCGTTATGGATTTTGCTGGTGATTCATAAAAATATACAGTTCTAAATGGTCAGTTGCCATTGCAGACTAGTGCACGTTAGCTTGTCTTATTGACCTCCTCTGACCTCGGAAATGGACGTTTACGAAAGAATATTAGAATCTAACACTGGTAAAGTACATGATTGAGAATTTTTAGACAAGAGTAAGATCACAATACTTCTAAGAACCATAAATACCATTGGAGTCTTACCCTAGGCGTACCTGAGATCTCTGTACCGTACATCTTCAATGGAATTTGATAAATTTTATCTGATATTTAATCTTAAGATACGATTTATTCATAACTAAGACGTCCTTGACATCCGAAGTTCCTAAATGACGTAAATGACGTCGGATTGTGTTTTAACGTAGTTAACGTGTAATTGGTTCCTTCCGGCATCCTACTATGGCTGTTTATCACTTTCTTGAATATTAGAGTCTATAACTCCCGTGCAATTTTGAAATTTCCGGGCACTGATAAAATTGTACATTGGAGTTGGATTTTAACCCCAAACAATGACGTCATAATCCCCATACGTTATGCTTTGGCTGGAAACGTTTTCAAATCGTATCTTTATCTTGGAATCTCTTGGTCACATGTCAAGACTTACAGACTATATCAATCTTTTTACTGAAATAAGCTCTCTTTCTATCATTCTGAATCTCATCTTGCAAATGATCTCCCGCTCTTGAAAGTGAGTGATTTTACGATTTCGTTGTATACTGAAAAGGTCATGAACCTTTTAAAACCATTTTCATGTAGCAAAATATGCCTCAAAGTGCTTTCCTACAAGTGAAAGTTAGCAATCTTATGATTTCGTTGACTACTTCAAAGGTCATAAACCTTTTTTCGACCCTCTTTTCTTTAATACCTTCAATAAAATGAGATCAGAATGAAATAAAATACACTAATTTATTCGAACGATTAGAAACGCTTATATTTTTCGGATTTCAAAGATATTTTATTGCATACTTGGTTAGGAAAGATATAAAATAACATACCGAAGTAGCTGTTAATGTGGATTCTTTATATTTTCATTTCGACAATTTATGTCTCGTCACTGCAGATAAAATCAAATTTTGGAAATCCATATACGGAAATATGTGTAAAGACTGATTGAGAACAAATTACCACTAAGATCTAAATAGAAAAGCCAAAATAAGCTAAGGAAAGAGCTATGCAAGAGGGAGATACTCCTTAGCCTTTAACAAAATTTTGTTAAATTTAGATATTGCAAGTTTCATTAAATAATGAATTCGCCTTTTTCAACTTTCTATCAACCGATAACTCTCTTTAATCTCTTGAGTGTGCAAAATTAATTGTACAAAATAAATCCCTTTTGACATAGGGCCTGTAAGTCTCGTACAATTTTGGAACTTCCGGGACCAAAACCTGTACCCGGAAGTTACATTTTAAACAAAGATATATGACGTTTCAAACAAAAATGTGAACGTCATAATCCTCAAACGTCATATTTCGGCGGGAAACGTTTTCGAATCGCCGGTTTATCGTGGTTTCTCGTGCGTCACATGACGAGACTTACAGACCCTATTACACCACACACCAACACGTGATCTGGGTCGTCTCGTTATGTAAAAAAATCATTATGAATTTCAGGTCAAGTCGAAGTAATTGACGGTGTACTACAAATTCTGATTTTTGTATGATGGTAACATGGAAATATAAAAGAAAAAAAATGGGGTACCCATGCTCGTTTTCGTTTCCCGGAAATTTGAAAATCGTCCAATTTGACCTAAATTTACATTGAATATATAGGGAAAGTTGGTTTTTAACGGCTACAAAATCATAAAAATGTTGTTTTTAAAATAGTTATACGTCTTAGAATTTTTCAAAAAAACTAACACAATGCTGCAGAAGTTCTAAGCTTTTTAACGATATAAACATTTTGGTCGGTCACCGTGCTTAATTTTTTTAGAGATGCATTCAAAGATACGAATTTGTGCAGAAAATGCTAGTAGCCCTAAAATTACAAAAAGTTTCTTCGAAGAGATCCTTCCTGTGATGACATCAAAATGCATTCGGGGAAATTATATGAAACGTCATAGGTGTTTTACGTTCCCATGAACGTCATACAATAGAAAGGGACGTCATCAAAAATTTTCAAAAATCATCAAAAAAAAAAGACAACACGAGATGTCGTTCAGTTACTTCGACTTGAACTTAAGGTATGTTGTAGTCTGGTACCCTGACCTACTGCAGAGCATCATGGGATTGCTAGTGGGTCAGGGTACCAGACTAGGTACGTTGTTACCGACAGTGACTGAGGTATATCACAAGACGACCACAAAAGAACTGATTTGATCATATTTCGTGTATATAATTTAAAAACAGAAAAATATATAAATAAATTTCCCCTACATTTGCATTGCATTGACACATGCCTATCCAATGACACAATGTACTTTAAATTTATTTTCAATATGCTTTCTTCGAGGCCTTTTAGTTTATCAGGTAAAAAAAGCAATTGCTCGTTTTTATACTTGCCATTGTTGAGAACAGTTTTGTTTACAAACAATCACAGACTCAGTAGATAACTGTATTGAGTTTAAAGATTTGAGGCATCAGTCGGGGATTTGATGGTCGGAAATTGAGTTTACTGGATACGCGTTAGCGAAGCCTGTAAATGGATATTTGCGACCATTAAACCCCAGTTGATGCCTCAAAATATTTAAATACAATACAGTTATCTCCATTCTAATGTAGTTGCAGACATTGCAAAATCTCTATTAAATTAATCGGTACTGAAATCATCAGATGGACGAATTGCAATACCACTCCATAGGAAATGTAGTCCCAATATATGATAAACAATGATTTATTTATTTTCGTCTGAATTTTGAATTATTCCCGAAATTCAATTATGCAAAATAAAATACTAGTAATTCATTTTTTTTTCAAATCATAAACATTTGGTATGAACAATTTTTTTATTCAAAACCAAAAGTTCATGTCATTTTACTGGGGCAATATGACGCCGACAAATGGGGTTCGAACTTTCAGTCAGAGGGAAATGATATTTGTAATTTATTGAGGATTACCAGGTTCGGAAATATGGTAGCGTAGCATTGACATGTGAGGTTTTTTTTTCCTGCTGAATGTGTTTAAGAACAGCTGAACAGATCTAGACGGCTGGTTACTTATCGAAATCGTAGTGAAGTCTATTACTGGTGAATTCGGTCTCCGAGATGCATGGCAACATGGTTCATGTGAAGTATAATTTTGTCTAGGCTTATGAGTCGTTCAGAAGTACCGCCAAATCAAGTGGATCATTGTACGGATATTCGGATATTTACAGATATACCTGAGTTTCAAGGCTAAACGTCTGAGAAATGTTCATAGATAAATTCAGGTATATTTCTAACTCTGGATATTTGTCTAATGTCACACAGCCAATTAACACCTTTGAAACTACATAAATTTACTAGTATAAATGAATGAAATGAGATGCTCAGTTGGAGAAGACAGTAACGGGTTTTGTAAAGCAGTCTTAGAGAGAGGGGGTGTGGAGAAGGATTGCCTGTTCAGGTAGGTCTGTTTTGGTTGAATATAAGTCTACGTTTGACTATGTTTTCAAGAAAGTCAAAATTTTGAGTTATGGAGACAACGTTTTGATTGTACAGTAGATTTCATTTCCAAAAAGACGCTAAATATTGCTACTTTCGAGTTCTCTAACCACGAAAAAATGTCTTCCTGGCATCAAATGATTCAAATGCCACGCATTTATTTAATGGTGGTCAACTAGCGACCCGGAAAGGCCAACTTTGAGGTCTGTCATGACCATCAGACGACAGGAAATAAATTGAATTGCAATTTTATCGTGAATTAATGTGACTAACAAGCTAGTCGTACAGAGTGTTTTGTCTGTTAACAGGTCTGCCACAATGATACAATTGTTGTTGATGTCGAAAACAAATTAGAAGGAGCAGAAGGAACATCGATCCATTGGCATGGTGTTCACGTGCCTCCTTACATGGATGGTGTTGAAATGCTTACCCAGTGCCCTATACCTTCAGGATCCACCTTCTAGTACAGGTAATAGTTATGATATCTACTTCCGGTATAGGTGTGTCGGTAACAATTTTGATATTCTTTTAGAAAATACCCGATTAATTAATATGAACAATTATTTCTTAATATTTATAATTATTAATTGGTAATTATTAATTGTTAAAATTAATAATTCCTTTATTGATATCTGTAATCCAGTTGTTAATGTTTATAATACATAAAACTGATAAGTTGTATAATAAACTGTTACAGTAAATGTTGTTATGGAAAGCCATACTCCAAAAATAGTCGGAAAAGAAGTATTCACTACCAAAAATATCAAAATAAAGCATGTAGAAGGCTAAATCCTGTACCAAGGACATCATGCATACACAGAATGACACCTTGGTACTTTAAGGGGTTAGAATTTAGATAAAAACGGTCAATTAAAGTGAAGGTAAATTTTCATGTCATGCCAGTCTGACTATTCGACTGGTGAATACCCTCGAAGACCTCTGGTCCACCAGTAGTGGCATTGGTCAAGTGGTTTCAAAATACAAAGATACCCGAGTTACAGAATAAACAGTAAATTTCGTTATGCTGTACATGTGTTTCAAGGAGTAACCTCTCATCAGCAGCATTAAAATCAAATAAAATGGAAAGCAATACTCCAAAAATATTCAGAAAAGAAGTACTCATTACCATAGTAACGCGGAAACACTAAGCCAAATCCTGTGCCAAGGGCATCCACCGATTGGAATACACGGAATGAAGCCTACATATTTTGAACGGATTAGAATTTAGATAAAAACGGTCAATCTTTATAAAATTTAAGGTAAAATTCTCATGTCAGACAAATAAGAATTGAATGCATTATTTTGAAATTTCATTGGGATATGAAAGGGTTGACCGAAGCACATTTTTAATAAAGCGTGTGGAATACACGGAATGAAGCCTAAATATTTTGAAGGGCTTAGAATTTAGACAAAAACGGTCAATCTTTATAAAATTTAAGGTAAAATTCTCATGTCAGACAATTAAGAATTGAATGCATTATTTTGAAGTTTCATTGGGACATGAAAGGGTTGACCGAACCACATTTTTAATGAACCGCGTTAGCGCTTCATGTTGAAAATGTGCGCCCGGTCAACCCTTTCTTATATTTACATTTTAAACCCGAAATATTAGTCTGGATCATTCAGACTCTTTACATTAAAAATGGAGAGTCTGGATTCACGTAGTATATTTTCTTGTAACGCCAAAACGAGGCTTACCAAAAATTTGGTACTGGATTATGATTGGCCATTATCTGATTGGTCGGTACACGTAAATAAATACATACAAGGTAAATAAACACACGTGTTGATGAACACGTGTTGCACTACTTGGAAACAAATCGAGACAACTATTTAATAGTGAAGTAAGTAGGTGAGCTTTATTTACAAATTAAAAACAAACGAGTGAAAATACACAATTGAAAGTTTCAAAACCGCTCTTGACAAGAGATATATGATATTGGAAGGGGCTTTGTATGTTTACTGTTGAAGTTCTAGTGACAGAATTTGCACATCGGATGAGTATTTTTGTTTAGATCGCGGAGGTTTGCAAGCTTTGCCAAGACGACAGGATCACCAATTTCCTTACATACTCCCATATAGTATGGAATTTATTGATTACAATGTTTTAGAATGTTGGTATTTTAGCTATTTTCTGGGGTGCCTATGTAAGCGTACTTTCTCTCCGGGTATATAAACAATTTGTTCCAGGTGCGTAGCTCCCTTTACGCAAAAAAAAAAAAAAACAAACAAACAAACAAACAACAAAAAAAAAACATTAACTTGCACGTCATTTAAAAAAATAAAAAATAAAAACAAGAGTAAAACAATATCCCCCGACTTTTTGGAGCGGAGGCATGAAAATAGAAATAAATAAAGAAAGAAAACAAGTAATGTTTGTATCCAGACTTACATTGTATATTCTCATCACAAAGTTTAACCCCGGCAGACATCCAATAATTTATGTCAAAAAGAAAAATGACGAACAATTATGCACAGAGACTAGTAGTCCTTCTGTTGAAGCTGATACAGGGGGTCCTGGCTAGTTCTCAAAACGTAGAAGATGATGCTGACTTTCTAACTTAGAGCTTTTCCTTTACGGTCAGCACTCCATTGTGATTACCGTATTAATGTTGTGGATATTCTACCCTAGTGCATTTTATTTAAAAGGAAGGGATACACAGCCAAATTAAATCCTCTGTTACACCTCCACACAAGAGCCACAATCGATCAGTGTTCCCCCATTTCATTGAACTTCTCTGCAGGTGATGAGAGATTTTACGTTTTGATACGTTCTCATGATTTGCCGATTTTCAAATTGAAGCTGCGTTTTGCAGGATATGCTTCAAAACCAATTAACACTTTATTCAGGAACTTGTGTCGAGGTCTACGATACACTTCACCTAGCCGTACTTAACTTTATAGGTGCAAACTCCTTTCTTTCAAGTCGTGTGATGTGTGTGCTTCAATATTATCCCTCTTTTAAAATCTACAATTTACTTTATGTAAAACTTCCTTTATAAATGAAAAGAGCGATACGTACCCTAGTACTGTCGTTAAAGTTTTTCTTTCAATTTTTAACTCCAACCACATTTTCCGCAGTTCAGTTTTTTGTCGAAATGAAGAATCTAATTATCAAAATACATGTACATGCATTTTAATGCAAAAACAAAAAAACAAAACACAAAAGAAAACACAAAAAAACAAAAAAACAAAAGAAAAACAAATCCAACCCCCCCCCCCCNAAGGTAGACTATCTGTCCAGTATGGTCCACTATTGCCCCCCCCCCCACTCCCACACACACAGACTTCTAGGATATTATCGAAATTATCTTTCCACTTCTAAGAAATTGAACACTACAATTTGAGTGATTCAAAAAACTGCATTTAAAATTTTTAATGTTGCAGATAAGGCCCCATTTCAACGAACTACGTCTGTGTAACTTGTGTTGCCTCTGTGATAAAGTTTTTAGATCACCTGGCTATGCCAGGGTGTGTTTTTGACATCACTTGGCGTCCGTCGTCCTTAGGTCGTCCGTACGTCGTCAATCGTTTACTATTCATTCAAAAATGTTTCCTCTGAAAACATCGGAACCAAACTTGGTCACAATAGTCCTGGGGTAGTCCCCTTTAAAGATTATATCCGGCTTGTCCGCACCTTATCCAAGATGGCCGCCAGCGGGAACATAGTTTAATATAGGGACCCTAAGGTAAATGCATTCAAAAATCTTCTAAAAAAACCAAAAAGCTAATTAGAACCAAACTTAGTGACAATAGTCCTTGGGTAGTCCCCTTAATTCAAATGTTTTTTTATGTGATTTTTATGTTTTTACAACATCCAAAATGGTCGCAAGCGGTAAACATAGTTTAACATAGGGACCCTTTGGGAAATGCATTCAAAGATCTCCCCTAAAACCACTGGGTCAATTGAAGTCTAACTTGGTCACAGTTGTCCTTGGGAGATACCCTTTAAATATTTAGTCTGGCTTTTACACATCTCATCCAAGATGGCCTTCAGCTGTAAACATAGTTTAACGTTGGGACCCTATGGGAAATGCATTTTAAGACTGTCTCCTCTGAAACCAGTAAGCCAGTTTTAACCACACTTAGTCACAACAGTCCTTGAGTAGTTTCCTTCAATGTTTGTAATTTATATGTTTGTACCTCATTCAAGATGGCCATCAGTGACGAACATAGTTTAACAAAGGGGCCTCATTGGAAATGCATTCATATGTCTTCTCTTTTGAAACCACTCAGCCAATTTGAATCAATCTTAGTTACAATAATCTGTTGGAGGCCGTTTTCAAAGTTTGTGATTTTTATGTTCCTTTCTGATCCAAGATGGCCACCAGCCGAGAAAATAGTTTGCAAACGACTATGCATTCAGAAGTCTTCTCAGAAGCGATAGCAACAATTGTCACATTAGTGTAGGGTGGCCCTTTAAAAAAGCTGTGTTGATAATGATCATATGTATTCCAAGGTAGAATCAAGTGGCAATAGAACATTACACTCATTGCCTCTGGGATTGTCAGAATGCCATAGTCAGGTGAGCGATACAGGCTCTTGAAAGCCTCTTGTATTTTATAATTTTGTATCCCCCCGCTTAGCGAAAGCGGGGGATTACGTAATGCAATGCGTCCGTATCTACGTACGTTCGTCTGTGTGTAATGCTCCCCGATAGATCTGGAGCTATAAGAGATACAAATTTGAAACTTGGCACCATACTAGAGTATGATCTGCAGTAGCGCGCTACTGGTTCGGCATTTCTGTCAAACGACCTAGGGACAAATTATGGGCGAAAACGAACGTTTGCGATATCCCATAATTGAAGAAATCTCCAAGGCTATTTGGGCTAAAAAGTTGAAACCAAGGAATCGACACACATAATATGTTGCAACTTCACAGAGGGCGTCGAAATTTTCGTATGAACTCCTCAGGGCATGGCCTCTAGGGGACCAAAAACGAAAAAATCGATTCAGCTGGAACTCCTCTTACACCTTTAGATGCAGAAACCTTAAAATAAAGGTATAAGTATCACTATTATTACTATTATAGGGTAAGATGTTAATTTCTAATTGACATCTCTTTTCCACTCTTCATTTCATGTTTGCCAAACTAAAAGTGGAATAATTCGTACAAATCTTTAAAGATGAAAGAAAACAAATTTTTCAAGAAGAATTTCTGTTAACCAAATAATTTTCGTGAGCGATTTATTTTTGCAATCTTCGGGAACATGAAGATATCACGAAAATAAATTGTAACGAATATTTCAGTCTTTATATGAATGCCCTAACAGAAATGGAAAATTGCGAAAATAAGTTGCAGCAAAGTTCATCTCGAGAGACAAAGCGAGAAATAAAGTATCCCTAAAAATAATTTGGTTTACAGTATTTCAAAAGAAATTGATTGATAAAGCAGTAAATCTATGTATGGGTTCTTATTCCCTAAATAACTTGAATTGCATTTGAAATCTAAGATAAGAATTTAGTTTGAATTCGTTTCCAATTTGGTTAATTTCTTGAAAATGTCAAAGAACAATAATTTTGAAATCCGAACATGTAATCATACCAAAAAGCAACTCTTTAAAGCCATTAGCTAGTATGAACACTTGGACTTCAAAAATATGACTCTTATATTGGTAAATTTCCTGAAACTCTTAAAGACATATTACTTTTTGGGGATTTTTACCTAGCAACCCATTTTTGGTGCCTTATTGTATCAATAATCATTTTTCAATAGTCAGATTACTAACAACTTTGATTCTGATTTTGGTGAATTTCCTGGAAGTCTTAAAGACCCGTTATTTTTTGGAATTCTGCCTAGAGCAATCATATCTCTTTCAATTCCTTACAGTAATGATGATCTTTTTGCAACAAACTTTGATTCTAATTTTGGTCAATTTCCTAAAAGTCTTAAAGATCTGTTATTTTTTTGGAATTTTACCTAGCAATCATATGCCTTTCAATTCCTTACATTAAATTGAATCGTTTTCAATAGTAAGTCCACAAAAATCTTTAATTCTATAAATCAAATTCATATTGACCATTTCTATACATTTTCAAAACCAAACTTAAGTGTGGGTCCAAAAAGGGGAGCGGGGATTGCAATCTACGATTGACCTTTTTTCTTATTTTTTGTTGTATTTTTATAAAAGTTAGTCGCCACATAGCGGGTACATTAACTTTGGACTATTTGGCAACACTTGCAGAGATCTTTCATGGAACTACTTTGTCAATGCAATCAAACTTGACTACTATTTTATAGGGTTTGGGACAGTCCCCTGTAAAAAGGTTGGCACTGTTTTTATTCAAGATAGCCGCGGCAGTCGTGAACATATTTTAACAATGGACTCTATTGAAAAACACATGATTGGATCTTCTTCGCTGAAACAACTCTTCAGTTGAAACAAAACTTGATCACAATAGTCTTTGGTTAGTGTTCAGGTTCATAATTTTTTCCAAGAAATACAATTTGTTTGACAAAACCACACACACACACACACACACACACACACACACACACACAGAGTCTAGAAATTAAAACAGAATTATTGTTATCTTCTGCATGGAACTGGAAATTTCCAGAAAACAATAAGAAGTTCAGAGACTTAATAAACATTGAAGGGATATGGGGTATATGCAAATGAGACAAAGTCTCCACAAATACATGGTAAAATCAAGCAATGGAAAAACGTCTTTAATTTATTCAGTGTTGTTCTTCATCTTGAAGTCACCGTGAGGCCTTCAACAATGCGTTTTGTTCACACCTCATAGTAAGTTCAAGACGGCCCCTAGCAGTGGATCATAGTTTTGCTTGCCATGGATGTAGCGTTGCTCCAACAAACATTAATTGAACTGTCAAAGTATCCTTATATTCACTGTTATCCAATGCCCGACAAAGGCACCAGTGTCCCAAGATGGTGGACAATAACAATATACAGACAAACAAAGGCCAAGGGCACCCATCAAGTCGATTGTATTGCAAAAAAAAAAAAATAAATAAAATATTTCTTCCAAAACCAAGTAAGCCTGTATCGCTCGTCTGAAAAAAAAGTTTTTCTCGTATGTTCCACTCTGGCGGACATGTTTTTTTCTCAAATAGGCACAGAATGAGCAATCTTTGTAAAAGACCTTCCCTATACATAATTCCAGCGAAGTTTAATTAAATTGACTTCAACAGCCAAATGAAGTTTTTCCAATAGATTCCAAAACTATGTTCTGTGTTTGTGACTCCAAAAAGAATCAGTGATTATTGTAAAGGACCCTAGTATAAAACATTCCCGTGAAGTTTTGTTGAATTTTCTTAAGGGTTTTCAGAGTCGATGTTTAAAATAACTAAATACCGAAGTTACTGTGAATTTATTTTCTGCATATGCGCATTTCTACAACTTATGTCTCTGGAGTGCAGATAAAATCTAAACGATCGTAAGACCATAAATACAAAGATGTTTAAAAACTCATAGCGGACAAATAACCAATATGATCTAAATGTAAAGCCAAAATAAGCTTAGGACAGAGCTTTGCACGAGGGAAATACTCCTTAGTTTCAACAAAATTTTCAAACTAGATGTTGTCGGAAACGACAGCTATCCCCGCACTCCCTGTTTGACACAGAAAACAATTATTATACACCCTGGGCATAATTTTTTCATTATTTTTTAAATCTATCTATTGATAGTCATTATTGTTACTAAAAATAAGTAGAATTCCAAAAAATAAGTGGTCTTTGAGACTTTCAGGAAATTTTACCAAGACTGGAATCAATATTTTTGAAATCCAATGGATGAAAATGTTTGTCTTAAACTAAACAAACATTTTAAGTATGGTTGCTAGGTAGAATTCCAAAAAATAAGTGGTCTTTGAGACTTTCAGGAAATAAACCAAAATTGGAACCACCTTTCAGAATCCTTAGTTTTCAGAATTTTGTTTTTTACCAAACACTTGTCAGAATATAAGATAATATGCCAAAATTTAAAAAAAAAATATGTGTCTTTGACATTTTCAGGAAATTTATCAAATTTGGAACCGGAACCTAAATTCCAAAAACTTATTGCAAATCTATAGACTATATGCAACAATTCTGCATAAAGATTTTATCCCTAAAGCCAAAAATGTAGGAGGAGTTTGCGTCACATGCCACATGTGTCTAATCCACATCTTTGGGTCTTTGTTAAAATTGACATCATGGGGCCTCTTGTTTGCACCAAGACCAATATC